>JXCR01031050.1:18007-52182 GCA_002079205.1 Phalaenopsis hybrid cultivar | reverse complement strand
TCAATACAATTAAGGTAGATGCTACATAGTGATTCAACTTACCTATAGTCTTCCAACTTAACTATGCAACAAAATTCTTAATTAGCCAATTTTCAACCTCCATTAAAAAAAATTATCCAACATTGTGGTAGTCAACATTCGGTGTAAAACTCTTGTCGAAAAAATCATGACATGAATCTTTTGAATTGTAGTGTAAATGCCCTAGCATCCTCTGGAAACTACACGTATGAACTGAATAAAGTGAAAAGTGTGGAAGGGTCACTGCACTAACGCCCGACTGCAATGTTAAATAAGCAAATGTTCTCGTATTATGAACAGATTCGGGAAAAGAAGTTAGTCTATGAAAATAATATTAGGATAAGATATTGGAATATAAATACTTTTATAGGTAAATTAATGGAATTTAAAAAAATTATCATTCATAAGAAGATAAATATCTTATGCATTCAAGATAAGAAGATTGATATCTTAGATTTTACACCTTGGTATTCATATAGCAGTCGTACTAGAAATGATTAAAATGTAATTATAGATAAGAGTTTGAAAGATAATGTTGTAAAAATTAATAGAATTGGAGATAGAATTAGGGCTCTAAAGATTATTGTTGATATTAAGAATCATAAGTATTTATGTTCCTTAAGTAGGCTTAGATATATGTTCAAAAGAAAAAATTTGAAATGACCTAAAAAATTAATACAAATAATAACTCTTAAAAAAGAAATATTTATCTGAGAAAATTTAAATGAACGTGTTAGAAAAGTAGTAGAAGACTTTAGAATATTTATGGTGGTTACAATTTTAGATTGATTAAAGACTAAGGTAGAATCATATTGGATTTTGCATTAGCATATGATTTTTACTTTTGTTAATATTTTATTTAAGAAAAGAGATGAGCATATTATTACTTATAAGAATAGATTTAATAAAACACAAATTGATTATTTTTTTAGGAGAAAAAGAGATCGCAGAGAATGAAAAGATTATAAGATCATTCAAAGTTAAAATTTTAGTACTCAACATTGATTATTCATTTTGGATTTTGAGATGAAAAGTTGGAAAATAAAATATATAATGAAACATTATCACAGAATTAGAAGAAGGGCGCTTAAAAGACAAAAATAAAAATATTTTTATGAGCAAATATAAGATTTTAATATTTAGAATGTTCATGAAAAAACTAATTTTATTTGGGATAAAGTAACAAGCACTATTAAACAAGTGACAAAAGATAAACATGGAGAATTCAAAAGAAAAATTTTTATAAATAAAAATAATCGGGGTTAAATAATAATATGCATGAAAAGATAAAGTATAAGAAGTTTTATTAAGGAAAATTGATTTAAATATAAAACATCAGAGAAATGAGAACAATATAAAGTAGCCAGTAGGAAGTCTAAGAGAGCTATTTTTCATAGGTTGAATTCTGAATAGGCCCGATTCCTTTTCTCTTTGCTTTCATTCCATTAAATAATAATCTTACAATCTATTTTAGGTACAAAATATTTTGCATAATCTATTTTAGGTAACCTAATAATATATATTCCTAATCAAAATATTCAGCTAAAAGGGAAATAAATCAGAATAAAGATATTGAAAATAAAGAAGCTTCTAATTATAAAAAAACTCTTAATTTAGCTATCTGATTTTCATCCCTCCTGATTGACATCCCCCCTTAAATTGGTGCCGACTTATCATGAAGAGTCAATTTGCCAACATAAAACTTTGTCGGGACAAAAAATCCTCAAGTCGTGAGTGTCGAAACCGAAAGTGTCGAAGCTGAGAATGCCGAAGCCTAAGAGTGTCGAAACCTGAGAGTGTCGGAGTCATGAATGTCGAAGCCTAAGATCTATGGTTTGTCGAAGTCAAAGCCATCGATTTAGGAAGGAGTGTCGAAGCCGATGCCGAAGCGGCCGAAGTGGACGAAGCAAAGCGTAAGAAGCAGTCGAAGATGTCGTAGAAGTGGTGATGGCTAGTGAAGGAGATTTGAAGCAAACGAACTGAACGAGATCGCAGATTGTGGATGAGACTTGAATCGCAAATCAGATAACCGATTGCGGACGAGACAACAAATGGACAGGATCGCAGATCGCAGACGGAACTAGACGCGGGAGACGGAAGAAGCAGTTGAAGAAGGTCGAAGCAGGCGAAAGAAGAAACAGACGCAATCAAAGGTGAAACAATCGATAGAGAACGAAAGCGAACGAAGCACTCGTAGCGGAAGAAAATCCTTAGATGGGCGAATCAATGCAAAGAAATAGTTTCTCCCTTCCCGCCGGCAAAGAAATAGTTTCTCCCTTCCCGCAAGAGGGCCGGCGGGAAGGGAGTTTTGACGCTCCTCTAATAACTATCGGTGGTTAGGGCAAAATTTTGGCTCTGATACCATGTCAAAATTATGAGAAAAATAGGTTGAATTCTGAATAGGCTCGATTCCTTTTCCCTTTGCTTTCATTCCATTAAATAATAATCTTACAATCTATTTTAGGTACAAAATATTCTTCATAATCTATTTTAGGTAACCTAATAATACATATTCCTAATCTAAATATTCTGCTAAAAGGGAAATAAATCAAAATAAAGATATTGAAAATAAGAAAGTTTCTAATTATAGAAAACTCTTAATTTAACTACCTGATTTCTATCCTTCCTGATTGACACTATTTATGATAAATTTTATATGTAGTAATTTTTATGATGATTTGATACTAAAGAAGGTGAAAGATATATATATAAATAATCAAATAATGATAAAAAATATATAAATTTAATTCAAATAAAGTTTATTAATTATGAAAATCAAAAAATACATTTCTTTGATGAAGATATTCAATATAGGTGAGTGAGATATTTTGATAAACTTTTCAAAGAAGTGTTTGAAAATACAATCAATTTCAGGATCTTAACATCGTTAATAATAAAAATAACTTTTATCTTTATCTTACCATTAGAAAAAAGAAAGTTGAGAAAAGTTTAAATAAAATCAAGAGTGAAAAATTAGTAGGACTTGATGGTATTCCAATATAAGTGTGAAAATATTTAGGATATTTGAGAATTTCTTGGCTTATCAACTTTTTAATATTATTTTAAAAACTAAAAGGATGCTTGAAGAGTGAAGAAAAAGTATTAGTCTCCTTTTTTAAGAATAAAGAGAATGTATAAGAGTGTGCAAATTATAGAGGAATTAAATTAATGTGTTATACATTAAAATTATGGGAGAGTACTTGAACATAGGTTAAGACTTGATATAAAGATTCCTCATAATTAGTTTGAATTTATGTCAGGCAAGTCTACCATGGAAGCTATACATTTATTGAGGGGTTTGATGGAGAAGTACGGAGAGAGTAAGGAGGATCTACATAAGATTTTTATTGATTTAAAAAAAAAAACTTATGATAAGATTCTAAGTGTAGTTTTTTGGAGAGTTCTAGAAAAGAAAGGTATTGATATGACTTATATTCAAGTAATTAAATATATATATACTAGAGACATTACTTGTGCTCGAATAGAAGGAGAATTGACGAAGTTTTTTCTTATTTCAGTTATATTACATCAGGAAACGGCTTTAATCCATATCCTTTTGGTTTGGTTATGCAGGCCCTTACTGGATAGTTAGAGGAGGATGTACCATGGTGTATACTTTTCGCTGATGATATCCTTCTTTTAGATGATACTAGAGAATGAGTCAGAAAAAAATTGATTTTGTGGAGATCTACTTCAGAGTTTAAAAGCTTTCGTTTGAGTAAGTCTAAAACTAAATACATGGAATGCAATTTTAGTAAAATAGTAGATCTAGTGACAGAGTTATAACAATGGGTGATCATATCATTGAAATGAGTTAACGTTTTAAATATCTCGGGTCTATCAATCAAAGTGATGGTGATATAGATGAGGATGTTATTAGTAGAATTCAAGTTGGATGGTTGAAGTACAGGAATGCGTCGGGCCTATTGTGAGATAGAAAAGTACTGCTTAGAGTTAATGGTGAGACCTGCAATGTTTTATGGCACGGAACGTTGGCCTATAAAAGAGAAGCATAAAACTAAGTTAAGTGTTGTTGAGATGAGAATGTTTAGGTGGATGAGTGGCTTTACACTTAGAGATAAAATGTAAAAAGAATATATCTGTAAAAGGGTTGGTGAGGCTCCAATGACAGGCAAGATTTGATAAAGGCATCTTAAACAGTTTGGTCACATTAAATGTCGATCATCTGATGATCCGAATAAGAGAGTAGATGTTTTAGATTCGACTTATGTTAAAAAAGTTTAACATCAGCCTAGAAAACACATAGGCATGTTGAATAAAAATGATCTTAATTTATTAGAATAAAATAAAAATATGACACTCAATAAGACACAATGCAGAAAAAATATTTATGTAGCCGACCCCACTTAGTGAGACAAAGGCTTGTAGTTGTTGTATTAAAAAAAATTGTTGAGCACAGATGTCCACAAGAATGCTATGATTCTCTTTCAAAAATATTGATGAGATCTTAATGTTGGAATACTCAATGGAAAGATAGTCTACTGCACTATGTGGTTTGAGGATTCTCAGTAGATGGAACAAGAAAAATTAATGCAAATTTAACATTGAAATTCTTGAAGATACAAGAGATGATGAAATAGGCAATTTTTAGATATTCGACAACTAGAGGAGGCAAATTTGCAATGGACCCGATGATTGGAGACGAGGATAGGCAACGATGGTGAGCGAATCACACTTGTTTGATCTACATGGATGAAGACTCTTGCAGTCCACACTCAACAGTTCCAAAAGCGTTAGATGTGTCGAAGCAACAAGGTTAAGCAAGGCAATTTGGTGTTGGATCTAGATGGGTAGTAAGAGTGGATATGAAGATATGGATCACGGGACATGAATAGAGGTGAAATTGTTTTTTTCCATCGATGTCAACAGCAAAATGTGCAATTTCTTAAATAGAAAATACGGTTGGCACTACTTGGTATCCAATGAAAATAAAGATAGAAGTTATGATCAGACGTTTCTTGGAGTAGATGCAAGGGGGTTGAACTTGGTTGTCAAATTTAGTTGATTCTGGAAAAATTAACAAAAATTTCAAGATCAGGATGTCGTTAGGCTTCTTGAAGGCTAAGATATGGTGAAACAAAGCTGTGATATGTTAGGTGGAGACCAGTGTAAAAACTTTTGTGGTGTTAAATGAGACGCCCTCATGGTGATGGAGAGCAGAGAAGTAATAATGAAAAGTACAGCACAATATTGGAGCGAATGAAATCACAATAGTGACGTGAATTCACTGCAACTTGGTGACACAATCAAAGGAGGACTAGGAAGGGCATCAAGGAATTCNTAAGCCTTCTGAACGGATTATGGTGCACATTCAGATTTAGCACTCTCTATTATTTGTATGCACAGTTTGCTCGTCCCCGAAGCTCATTGACTCCCAGTTGGTCTTCATCATCTCCTTCCTCTGTCTTTCTATCAAAGAATGAGCAGATGCTCATTTCAAGCACCCGCCGGCTATCAAAAGACCTAATACTTTTATGTGAGGCTTCCCGGCAAGCAGCAGATCTGGTAAAAATGTCTGTCTCTTTTTTTTTTAATGATAATTTTTTGAAGAAATTAATTTAAATTATTATATTTACGAGTTATTCTTCTTTCTCTTAAATTCCTTATATATCATCTAAAATCTCTCCGGCGTCATATGCTTGCAATTGATTACGAGGAATTGGAAAGATGTAAACATCGTTGCTCCCTTCAAAAACAGCTTTCCTTGTAGGCTAAAGCAGGTTTCCTGCTCTATTTGGCTTGCCGAGTTTGATTAGAAAGTCTCAGAAAGTAATGGAGAGTGCTAAATCTAAAATTCGGATAGCTTTTGGGTGGCTAGTTAATATCAAGGTTTAGACGTTTAGAATGTAAATTTGTATGTTTTAAATAATAGGCATGTAAAAAGCCCAGAATAAAAACCCTTCAATTACGTAAAACATTGAAACTGATACCTATAAATTAGAAATTTTAAAAATCTGGCAAAAATCTAATTTCTAATGTTTGTTAGACTTTATTTTTAAAATATATTACCAGTTCCATAGATTCTACTTTATTTTCACCTCTTCTTTGCAAGCCCGCATTCCAATCATCTATTAGATACTTTTACATGAAATTTATAGAATATGGGAGTATGAGGTAATGGAGGATTTCAAAACATGACATATCAAACAATGATTATTCATGAATCACATTAAAAAAGAATTAACATCAAAAGCATCAATCACATCAAACTTTAATTTATGTGTAATTTATATATTTTCATTTACACGTGCCACGGACATTCGCACAAATGCATATTAAAGCTAATGTTGCATGTTGGGGATGATTGATGGGAATTTTTCTTATACTTCTACTAGGGCCTCGATCCAATTAAAATCAAAACCACGCCGTGGAAAAAGATAACACAAATTCGAGATAACCGGTACAAAATATTCGAACCAAAGAACAATAAAATAATTTTAGAAAAAAAGCACACCAAGATTTAACATAAAAAAAAAACTTAAGAACAAAGAAAAAAATCACAGAGACACAACCACAAGAAATTTTCAATATAAAATTCATAAAAATATATAGAACTCACACATATCACCCTACAAGCAATGGAACATAAATGACTTCACTCCAAATCCTTCCTCTCAATCCCAAAAGAGAAACACAAGCTTAAAACCTCACGTCGACCCTTCTACTCTTCACAGAAACCTTATCAAAGAAACGCACGCGCAGAGATTATGACTTCATTTCAAAATCGATGGCTTTAAACATAATAAGCTGTGTGACTGCACCTGGCATGCCCGCACTATTCTTTGGCGTGGGAATGTCGCGCCCTCTGTAGTCGAGTGCATAGGCGTCCGGACAACGGCGCTGAAGCATTTTTGACATTGGCTCAGGGGCGTCACTCCCTCTGTCTGCAAGCACAGGCACGTTGCTCAAGCGCATGCACCACGCCCGAATACCACTTTGTTGTTGTGTGCTAGCCATGCTTCCCGCGACTATGGGTGCTCATCCAAGCTCCACAGCATAATAATCTCTCAAACTCATATGATAATTGCTTCTTTATGTTTAAATTTCTTCATATATGTCCTTGCAATCAACATGTCATTCACATATAAAAAAATAAAATATAACAATTACCAAAGTATTTGATGAAGTAACAGTGGTCTACCTGACACATCATATATCCACTGTCTGACATGAACTTTTCAAATCTCATGTATCACTGCCTCGGGGTTTGCTTCAATCCATAGAGGCTCTTCTTCAACTTGCAGACTAAACTTTCTTTCCTTGAAACATGTAACTAAGAGTGAACATTTAATCGGTTCGGATGGATCGGCTTTAAAATTGGTCAAACCGATTACAGCTGAAATCCAGAATTCGAAAAACTGAACCAATCAAGATTTTAATAATACCGAACCAACTGAACCGAAATTTTATAAAGTTTAAACGGTTCAGTTGTTAAAAAACCAAAATTTAATTCCTTATTGAAAATTGGCTAAGAAAAAGTATTACGAATTACATATCTTAGCCACATAATATTGATTTAATTTCAAGAATCCTCTATTTATTCCAATCAGATATTAAAAATAATAAAAATTTCAATTTTTTAAATTTATTATATATGAAATTAAAATAAAATTTGGTTCTATGGTTTGTTCGGTTAAATGAAAACAAAAATCAAACCAAAAACCGAATATTAGAATTTTAAAAATAAAAAATCGTAATTCTATTTTTGAAACCAGACTGAACTAATCAAATTTGATTGGATTGATTTGGTTTGATTTTTCGGTTTAAAATGAATAATGCACACCCCTACATGTAACCCTACAGTTGCACCATGTATAATTCCTCCACCAAATCTTCATGTAAGAAATATGTTTTTGCATTCTTCTGCTTCAAATGTAGATCTTTCTCCTCTACCAGACTTAGTCCAACACGGATGATTTTCATATTTACCATCGGAGCAAAAATATGTGCAGTACACTCCGTCCTTCTAGAAACTCCTCATAACAAGCCTCGCCTTATAACGCCTACTACCATCCAATTGCTCTTTCAACATGTATACTCATTTGTTGTGTAGTGTTCTTTTGTCACATGATAATACTATCAAATACCAAGTTTGATTTAACTCCAAAGACTGCACTTCTTCATCCATAGCAAGCTCCAAATCCCGTGAATCTTCAACATAAGTGGTCTTCTCAAAGCATTCTGGTTTACCACTATCAATTAGCTACAAATTGCGAAGGAGAATACATGTGTATTGATCGTATCACTCTACTGGACCACTTGACTTTAGTAGTAGGTGATTGAAGAATTTCTTGTGCTCCATCTGGTTGAACATTTAAACTTTCTTCACCCTTCTGCCCACTATTGTCATATATCTCAACAAACTTGAACTCTTCCGAAATAACCACCAGGTTATCCTGAATTCTAACCCTATCCTTATACATCTTCATTTCATTGAATTTAACGTCACTGCTCCTGATGAATTTCTAGTTTTGATAATCATAGAATGTGTACTAATCACATCCAATGAAGATGCACTTGACATATTTCGAGTTAAACTTACTTTTTAACACAGCATCAATATGTAAATATACAAAACACCCAAATAGGAGTGTAAACGGGTCAAGTCGAGCTCGAGTCATCCTCGGCTTAATCTTGAGCATGATTAATTTTATCGAGCTCGAGCTCGAACTTAATTCTACGAGTCGACATGAAAGAGAGAAAATGATATTAATTTTAAATAATTTTATAATATGTTGACAAATAGAATGAACAATTAGGAAACAAATAATAAAAAATCACCTAATATACAATAAAAATATTATTTTCTTAACAATTGTTAATACCTTAAAGATAAAGTTTTGAAATTTAATATATTTTGAGTATAGTTTATGTTAATATTTTGTTAAACGAGTCGGCTCTCAGGTTAATGAGTTGAGTCGGGGCTGGCTTGATCTTGGCTTGTTAGCTCATCGAGCTGAGCTCGAGCCAGCTTGTGAGTCGACTTGAGTCACTTGCACCCCTATGCCCGAATACTCTTAAATGAGATAAATTTACCTTCTTGTCGTTTACATCTAGACCCTGCATCAACATGTATATATGCAGAACATTCAAATATTTTTAAATGAGATAAACTTACATCTTTGTCACTCTAGACTTCTTCAGGTAAGCTTTCCTCCAAAAGTATTAATTGACCACAGTTAATCAAATAAATTGCATTGTTTATTGTTTCAGCCCAAAATTGTTTCGATCAGTATGCATGCAGCCTCATGCTCCTAGCACGCTCTGTGATTGTTCTAATCATGCGCTCAGCCATACCATTCTGTTGTAGTGTCCTTGGAACAGTGAACTCATGCTCGATCCCCTCCGTAAAACAAAAATTCTTGAATTTCTTATCATTATAATCGCCTTCATTCTTTGATCCGAGACACTTCCATTTCTTAAACATTTCCAATATGCCATATTTTTTCTTTGAGTAAACTCGTACATTTCTGGCGTGATCATAAAAAAACTTGGCAAAATAATGGGATCCTCCAATGAAATAAACTGGAGTAGAACCTCATACATCAAAATGTACTAACTCCAATTTTTTTTACTTCACCACTGGTCCACTTTTATAGAATGAAACTTTCAGCTTGTCATATATACAAACTTTACATAAATCCAAATCCACTAGTTTTAAATCCTGGAATTTATTATTTAAAAGTAGGGACGTCATATATTTCTTGCTTATATGATCAAGTCTACAGTGTCATAGACTTGCACCCACCTTCCAACCACATCAATGAATTCATTAATTCATTGATCGGATAAACAATGCATTCAATGTTTCCTCAAGCCATCACTGCTGCCCCATGATCATTTTCCACGAATCACTTATGAAAGCACTCATAAACCCTAACTTTATGAGTTGGCTCACATATATGAGATTTCTCTTCAGACTTAGAACATAACTTCAGTACGTTTCCAGAATGTACTATTCTATTCAGCAACTTGATATCCACATCAACCTTTCTTACGATATTGCATGGCTTATTGTTTCCTAGATAAATCTTCTCTAGATCTGTGAGCATAATTTTTTAATATCTTTTTATTGAGGTGTACGTGAAAAGAGACACCTAAATCTACCATCCAAGATTCAGTGTTAACTAGGGATAATACTAGGGAGTCATTTTGGATTTCACTAGTTGAGACATTTGTAGAGAGAATCCTTTTCTGTTATCTACCAGCAGTTTTCATTTGAGTTTTGCAGTCCTTGAAATGTCCTTTCTTTCTGCAGTTCCAACATTTTTCTCCGTCATTTCCTCTGCTTGACCTGGACTTGCCTCTCTTGAACTCAGATCTCTCATGCCTGAATTCCTATCCAGATTCTTTCTGTTTTTCGCATTCAACGCATAACTTGAAAGTTCACCATTGGTTGACTTTGTACGAAGTTATTCATGAACACCAACCTCATGATGCCAACGAAGTTCAACTTCATATTCACAAAAGAGTTATCGTCATGCCAAACCATCCTAATTGTTTGGCAATGAAGACAATATCAACAATACTCGGATCTCTTCATCAAAACCGGTCCCTACAATACACAACTAGCTCGTTATCATGTTAAAATTATTCAAATATTCTGCAACTAAATTGTCTTTCACTGTCTTTATGTTGAATAGTCTCTTCACCAGAAAATTTTTATTTGAAGCAGAAGGTTTTTCGTACATCTCTGTCGATGCCACAATGAAATACGTCATGATTTTCTCATTTACTATATAAAACAAAACAAACGAGGAAAGTGAAAAAAAGATCAAACCTAAGACTGTTTGATCCAACATCTCTCATTCCTCCATTATCATAAACTCAAGGTTCTTCGTGATTCCTTGTAGTGACAAGTAGAATTTTTTTTGATACAGCAAATCCTCCACTTGCATCATCCAGAACGCGAAGTTCGACCCATTGAACATCTCCACTTTGTATCTTGTTTCGTGGGTCATTGTTCCCACTCGAATCAAACCTCCTCTCTAATACCACTTTGTTTGGGATGATTTCTACTAGGACTTCAATCCAATTAGAATCAAAACCACATCGTGGAATAGGATCGCACTGATTTGAGAAAACCAGAAGAAAATATTTAAACAAAAATACAACAAAATAATTCCAGGAAGAGCACACCAGAATTTAATGTGAAAAAAAAAAACCTGAGAACAAGAAAAAACCATGGAACCATACCATCAAAGAATTTTCACTATAAAATTCAAAAAAGTATAGAGAACTCACACAAATCTCTTCTCTACAAGAAATTGAACTTAGAGGGCTTCGCTCTAAATCCTTCCTCTCGATCTCACAAGAGAAACACACATTGAAATCCTCCTCTTCAACCCTTTTTCACTTCACAAAAACCTTGTCGAAGAAGTGCACGTGCATAGATTATGTCTTCGTCACTCGAAATTGAAAGCTTAAACCAAATCGGCTAGTAACTACACCAGTTGAACCCGCACCACCCCTTGACATTAGAATGCCTCATCCTCTATAATCGGACACATAGACGCCCGAGAGCGGCACAGGAGCACTAGAAACACCGGCGTGGGTGCACCACGCCCATTGCCTGCAAGCGCAGTTGCGTCGTTCAGTTGTGGTTGCGCCTCGCGCGAATACTACTTTGTTGTTGTGTTGGCCCTGCTTCGTGTGGCTATGCGTGCTCATCTAGACTCCACAACATGATACTTCAGTGGAAGTGCAACTTTACTTTTTCTTTATTCATGTGCCAGTAGTAGTGTTCTATCATGTTAATAAGCAAATATGCTTTGTAGGTTTTCGGAGCTCTATTCACACGACTGTGGTTTTACCAATTTTTATGGTTCTTTTCTGGTTAGAGAATGCAATAATCGTGCATTGGACAAAATTTGGCTTATTTTTGGGAAGTTCCAATTGTTTGAAATATTAAATTAAAAATGGGTTAACATTTTTATGGTTTGTGTGGGCAGCGAACAAAATACTTCTACATTGGTTAAATTTTGGTTTTCTTTGGAAATTCCAACTCTTTGAGTTTTTAAATTAATTTGGATTAATCTATTTTTAATTTAGTCTGATCTTAGGTCAACCATATCTATTAACCTAGACTATGAGGAGTCTATAAACAGAGGTATTCGGCATGTAATTCACAACTTTTTGCTTGATTATAATATTTCTTCATGTTTTCAGTCTTATGAATATAAATTAAGACATTTAATTCCTTCAAAAATTTTACAAATGCAACTGTCAAAATTACTATTGGCTATTTTTATTCCTATGAACTTTGAATTTTCCACCACACTAAAACATGTTACACAAACGTTTGAAACTGCAGTAAAATATTTTGTTTGAAATATTACACTTATTTTTTAATTCGAAGGCAAATGAATACACACGTTAGAAGACCATAATCCTAATATTGATTATAAAAAACTTTAAAGTTTGCATTCAACATTGCTGAAATGCTAATTCCATTAAATCATTGATTCAAATACCTTAATTGGGTTGGCAACAAAGATTCGGGAGAGGAGATGTCTGCAGTCCTGGGATATGTGGACATGATCAGGAATCTTGTACTGAACTCCTACGATTCTCTGTATTCCAATAAAACTCAAATCAATACATTTAGGGCTTGTTTGGGGTCACATTTATTTTTTTATTTTCAAAAACATATTATCTTGTTTTTAAAAATATTCAAAATATCTAAAAGTTTTTCTTAGCTCGTGAAAAGACATGCTTTTTAAAGAGAGAAAGAATCAGTATTATGGCGGTCTTGAGGCGTTACCCCAATAGTTTTTCTGAAGTTTTTGGGATCATCAGGATCCTCAAATGGGTAAGCTCCCACCAGCATTACATATAAAGTTACACCACAAGACCAGACATCTGCAAGCTGCAACATCACAATAATAATAATAATAAATATGTATAACATTCTTCACAACTTACTATACTTGCAGCAAGGAAATATCTGTATTTAATGTGAATCATATAAAATAGAAAGCATTACAGAACTGGAATCTCGGAAATAGTTATGTTCTATGCAAATTTAATAACTCGTGTTAAATATTAAAATCAATAGGTATGCTATTTAATTTTAATTTAATTAATAAAGCATAACAAAAATTTAAATAAACACCCCGATCTCATAGTAGCCTGGTTGTTAAACAATGGCTTGGGCTCTTAAGCTTGGCATGGCTAATGAATAATGACTACTGTTTAGCTGGACCTGGCCAAAGAAAAACTCTCTTCGAATAATGAAATGATATAATGGAAAGTTTGAAAAGATAGCTGAACTAATGTTTTGATGGCAAGCTGTGAGATCAGCATGCCATCTTTCCCAGGGTAAGATGAGTACAAAGAAAAATTTAAACTCGAGGGAAAAAAAATATTTTCCATTAAATCAGTGAATAATAAAAGACTTCCACTTGGCCGTGTTTGGTAGCATAATTTAAATAGGATTTAGTCATGGATTTAGCATAAATCACACAAAAAAATCAAAAAAATTAAAACTAAATCCAACGCTCCATTAAATTTATTTTTTTTGCTTTCCGTCTTTTCTTCCCGTGCTTCATCTCTTTTAGGACATAAATCTAGATTTAGTAAATCAAATTGCGAGACGGATTAAGAATTTATTTATGTCATCAATCACAAGCTCATCTCCGCCGCACAGATTATCAAATTTACTGGATTTAATAAAACCTATTTAACGTAAATTCAAGTTGCAGACAAACACCACCTCACATGAAATGTTACATTAGCATAATGTCCTTTTGCGAATAATTTCAAATAAGACCATAGTTTTGCCTAAAAGGACTTTTCTTCATAAAGTTTTGTGATTAACAGTTTATGATCATGAAAAGTTCAAAATCATGCCTTAACCATCAAGCAATAAATAACTTTTGACATTTTCAAATCCAGATAGCTAAACACATTAATTATGATACCAGTGCTTAAAATCAGATAGGCTGACCGATTATCAAATGATCGAATTAAAAATATTATTCATTTCTAATTAATGAAAAAAGTATATTTTCTTCACATCAATCACCATCTCAGCTGACGGACAAAGGGAATCCACTTCGGTACAAAACAGCTTTAGCGGACCCATAATGGAAAACGACAGGATTAATATTCGGAATACTAGCTCCGCAAGCAATGAACCCGGCAGATAAAATGACCTCACTCGTGTCACACATCAATCAGCAGCGGATCACACGTGCCAGCTCTTCACCAGATCCAGAAGTGTGTTAAACCACAAATCCTATGAAGCTCAGGTGATTGTTTAAGGTTACAAAATATATTAAAAAAGGTTCATTTACATACATACCACACGATTCTTATATATTTACATTATCTAGCACCAAAAAAATCAAGGAAATTTGCATGCCTCTTCAAAAGTAATATTAAAAGCGCTTTATATATAATAATTTTATTTAAAATATATATATATTTAGAAGCAACCAAATGAGCAATCAGAATGGGCAAAAAGCAAAAAAATCTAATAATTTTTATAAATTCCTTCGCTCACCTTGCCATCGTACTCCCGGCGAGAGAGGACTTCTGGTGCAATGTACGCCGGCGTGCCAACTGTGGATTTAGGCTTTGAGTGCAGTAGGGACGACTGCTCACAAAAAAAAGTTTGTTTTGCTCAAATCCTTAGCGAAATTCAATAGCAAAACTACAAAAACATAATTTTTAAGACCTTGGAGTAGCCAAAATCGCAGNGGTTCATTTACATACATACCACACGATTCTTATATATTTACATTATCTAGCACCAAAAAAATCAAGGAAATTGGCATGCCTCTTCAAAAGTAATATTAAAAGCGCCTTATATATAATAATTTTATTTAAAAATATATATATTTAGAAGCAACCAAATGAGCAATCGGGGGGGGGGGCAAAAAGCAAAAAAAACTAATAATTTTTATAAATTCCTTCGCTCACCTTGCCATCATACTCCCGGCGAGAGAGGACCTCTGGTGCAATGTACGCCGGCGTGCCAACTGTGGATTTAGGCTTTGAGTGCAGTAGGGACGACTGCTCACAAAAAAAAGTTTGTTTTGCTCAAATCCCTAGCGAAATTCGATAGCAAAACTACAAAAACATAATTTTTAAGACCTTGGAGTAGCCAAAATCACAAATTTTGAGCAGCGGCGCTGGATTTCCATCGAGAAGAGTGTTCTCAAGCTTGAGATCCCGGTGGCATATTTGCTGAATCAGCCAACTTTAAATATTTTAACTATTCTGACAAACACTGATTTTTTTATCATTTTTAAGGAGAAATTTACCAAGAAGTGGCAGTAGCTGACGCCAGAAATGAGTTGCTGGAAGAAATATCTTGCCTAAATATAAAGCAACAAAGCAACGTGAATAATAAAGAATAACTGATGTTTAGATTTAAAAATTAGGACAATATGTGGCAATTTTGTCNTGGCAGTAGCTGACGCCAGAAATGAGTTGCTGGAAGAAATATCTTGCCTAAATATAAAGCAACAAAGCAACGAGTGAATAATAAAGAATAACTGATGTTTAGATTTAAAAAATTAGGGCAATATGTGGCAATTTTGTAGAATACTTCGTCCTCGCTGAATCTCCCGGCGTTGCAGATCCGCTCGAAGAGCTCTCCACCGGCGGCGTACTCCATGACGATCGCAAGGTGCGTCGTCGTCAACACTACCTACCAAAAAACAAAAATCTACGCGATTTGAGGCGAAATAGAGATACTGCGTCACCGGAACTTAAGACTTTAAAGAGGGATCCTACCTCTTTGAATCGAATAATGTTAGGATGGCGGAGGGAGCGGTGATTGATGATCTCCCTCGCAACGTTCTCGTCGATCTAAGATTGAATGAGAAAAGGAGTAAGATCGCGGCAACAGAACCCGAGAAAATGATGATGCTAACTTACCTTCTGACCTCTCGGTATGTACTTCATGGCGACGAGCTCCTTCGTCTCCTTGTGCCGCAGCAGCCTCGCCACGCCGAAGTTACCGGACCCGAGTTCCTTTACGACCTCGTACTTGTCCATCGTGCCGCTCGCTTCTTATTCCGAAACAGCTATTTAGGACCACACTTATCGATCAGAAGGTATCAGCCGCTTCTCCTANCCCGGCGTTGCAGATCCGCTCGAAGAGCTCTCCACCGGCGGCGTACTCCATGACGATCGCAAGGTGCGTCGTTGTCAACACTACCTATCAGAAATCAAAAATCTACGCGATTTGAGGCGAAATAGAGATACTGCGTCACCGGAAATTTAAGACTTTAAAGAGGGATCCTACCTCTTTGAATCGAATAATGTTAGGATGGCGGAGGGAGCGGTGATTGATGATCTCCCTCGCAACGTTCTCGTCGATCTAAGATGGAATGAGAAAAGGAGTAAGATCGCGGCAACAGAACCCTAGAAAATGATGATGCGAACTTACCTTCTGACCTCTCGGGATGTACTTCATGGCGACGAGCTCCTTCGTCTCCTTGTGCCGCATCAGCCTCGCCACGCCGAAGTTACCGGACCCGAGTTCCTTCACGATCTCGTACTTGTCCATCGTGCCGCTGACTCTTATTCCGAAACAGCTATTTAGGACTACACTTATCGGTCAGAAGGTGTCAGCCGCTTCTCCTGGCCATGGCGGACCAAGATTATTATAGCAGAGGAGTGATCTAGTAGGAAGTATTAGGCTGGTGAGAAGCTGAAAGAACCGTCCTTGAATCAAATATCAAACAGAGAGGGAAGCAAAAAGTTAAAATTTGGGAGGACAAGGAAGAAACTTTTTTTTATTTTTGGGTTGAGAAAACAAGGAAGAAACCTCGTGGAAAAGCGCAAAGAAATCCCTATCGAACGGGAGAGCAAGTCAGACCGAAAGAACGCAAACAAATCCTTAATAGTGGGAGAGAGCACGTGAGAGACTGGTTGGCCGGCGCTTGTAAGAGAGGATAAGAGGAAATTATAGCATATGAATCCTGATATGACACTGATATAACTCGTAGGTCACGGTAATCTATAATGATAATATAATTAATTTTTTTAAAAAATAAAAAAATTTAATGTGGGTTCCCCCGAAATACATTCTCATAATAGATCAACGTGATCTACGATTTAGCGATATCCGTATACAATAAATTTTCCATATTGGGGAAAAAAATTAATTTTGAGTAGTATATTTATGTGGAATTTCTTCTATGTGCGATTTGGGTGTGAATGTATAATATATTGATTAGAAATAAAAGAAAAAAATTTAATATATTAAATTTTAATATTACTTATATACAACATCTAAATCTTAAGTTTTTACACATCACACACCTTAGCGCCTTACCCTTTTCCCATTGTGGGGACAATAAAATACTCATTTTTATGTATAGTTATAGTTTCCCATCGTGGCGACAATAAAATACTCATTTTTATGTATAGTTAAGGTGTTGTGTTTGTAAAAATTGAAGCCTAGGTGTGAGATAGTTAGATTCATAAAATTAAGGTGTTGTGTATATAACTATTTCTTTCTTAAATTTATGGTAGTTGTGTAGAAGCAAGCTTGTAATATTCAAATAATAATTTGATATTAATGATATTGGTTGGATTCAATTTAATTCATGAATGTGTTAGAATTTTATAGTTAAGAATAACTAGATAATAAGAAAAAGAAATCTAGAATAACTCTTAGGGACTCTTTGAGATCACCTCTTATTTCTTTTATTTTCTTTTTTCTTTTTTTTTTGTTTTTTTAGGAAAAAAAAAAGATAAACAAAGAGTTATCTAAAGGTTGCATATAACTCAAAGAGGCTGGAAAAATGGAGATTAGGGTCTTCTACGAGTGAGCCTTCAAATTGAGTATTTTGGATTATTTGAATGATGACAAATTTGAGTTCAAACATGTTAGTCTGAATGGTAAGAATATTAATACTCTTATAGCTTTCATCTACGATGGGGTTGACAAAGTTTCTAAATTGCTCGGGTCCCAAGGGATTGTCATCCATTCAAAATTAGCTAACAGTTTTTAAGTTTCTTCTATTTTCTTTTACGGTTCTGTCTAATTTAGAATCGTAAGGCACAAGTTCTACTAGTTCAGTCATATGCNCCTTAGTGGGAGAGTGTTTGGAGTTGGGCTTTGACCCCGTCCATGTCCTTTTGACTTGGAAGATCTTCCATTTTGTTATTCCTTGCAATCATATTTTAAAATTGAAGGGGTTGAGACTTGCTTCATCTTGTCTATTGTGTAACACAGCGAGGAGTCTATTGAGCACCTTTTTTTTCTTATGTCCCTACTCACAGTTTATTTGGCGGAAGGCTGGTCTTTGATTTGGCATTAATTTGTCTCCTGCTCGGAATCTACTTTGTACCGTTATGGTTTGTAACTCAGATCGGAAACAAAAAAATTTTTTGTAAATTTATCCTTACATTATTTGTTGGTTTATATGGATGGCTCGTAATGATATCAAACATGAGGGTAAAGTCATTCATAATACGACGATCTTTACAAATATCATTGAATATGTTAATAAACTTTGTAAGGTGAGAGCTGCTAAAAACAACTTTTTTTCGGGGCCGACGGATTTGGTTGGGGGGAGGATATTGAAACTCCCGGTTTTGGTGAGATTGTGATCTCCTCCCACGGGGTGGGTAAAGTTTAACACCGATGGGAGCTGGAAATCTTGCAATGTTGGTTGTTGGGGCATTGCTAGGAATAATGTCGGGGACTGTATTTTTTTCTTCTCTTCTCCCTATTTCTCTGATACCCCTCTTGAAGCGGAGGCTAAGGCCATGTTGATGGTTGTTATGATAAGTGCTTCTCTAAGTTGGTAGTTTATTATCATTGAAAGTGATTCCCGCTTTCTGATTGATATTCTTGCTAATGGGGTTGATGCGTCGTGGGATATTCTCTATTATATTAAGAGGATTAAACTCATATCCTCTCATATTTCTGTTATTTAGAGGTTCATTCATCGTGAGGGGAATAGACCCGCTAATTGGCTTGTTGTTGTTGGTAGTACAAGTCCGAATTGTTCGGTTGGCTCTGTCCCCCCTCCCCCTTTACACACTTTGGTTGTTGGGGGCAAAGTAGATGCTCCTTATGTCCGTCGAGATTGCCCCTACTAGCCTGCCTGTTTGGTGTCCCCTATCTATTTATTTTATGNAAGAGGATTAAACTCATATCCTCTCATATTTCTGTTATTTAGAGGTTCATTCATCGTGAGGGGAATAGACCCACTAATTGGCTTGTTGTTATTGGTAGTACAAGTCAGAATTGTTCGGTTGGCTTTGTCCCCCCTCCCCCTTTACACACTTTGGTTGTTGGGGGCAAAGTAGATGCTCCGTATGTCCGTCGTGATTGCCCCTACTAGCCTGCCTGTTTGGTGTCCCCTGTCTATTTATTTTATANCCTTACATGCTCGTATACGGGTCAGAGGCTGTATTACCACTAGAAATACAGACTCCGTCTCTTAGAGTCGTCGTTGTNGCTTGGCTGGATGTTTCCTCCATATGGTCTGCATGAAGAATGCCTCCTTCGCTCGAAGACCTGCTGCACTACTGGGCGAGGATTGGTTGGGACTTCTGTTACCTTCTTCTCTTCGTTTGCTACACTGTCTAATGCTGCTCTTCGCTACACATCTATTTGGTTGGAGATTTTTGGGTATACGTTCTTTTTTTTCCTTTTGGGTATACCATTTGTTTGTTTTTGTTTTTTTTTGGATTTCTGAGGTTTTGTAGGTGGTTGAGGACCCCCTTTATGTGTGAGTATTGTATTTTTTGGATTTTTAGTTCGGGGGACCTCACCCCAACAACTTTTGTACTCACCTTTTTATNATATATATATATATATATATATATATATATATATATATATATATATATATATATATATATATATGTAATATTCACCAAAAAAATGAAGTAAAATTGGAGAAGATGTTGAAAGTATAAATAAGAATCACAAAAAAAAAAAATTTAGGATTTTATAACAGAAGAAAAGATCACATAACTTACAAGAGAAATATGGCACAACAATTTCAAATCTAAACCCTAACAGTTTAAATAATTTTTTTTTCTAAAGTTAGCAATTCAATGTTGTTCCCTATCAACGGCGTACGATATGAACGAAATACTATGAAGATTCAGTAAAACATGCAAGTATACATGTCGATCAAGTTGTATATGAAATTGATTATGTGTATCAATCCCACGAGAAACTAGTGAACTCCCAAAGTTGGAAAAGTTCTAGCTTGTTGGTTATAAATCTACCCTGAAAGTTTAAAATCTGGCAATTTTAAAGTTTCTAATCCTAAATTTTATAAAAATAAATCCTATAACTAGTTTTGAGGTTGAACAAGTGAAATAAAGTCTCCCCTGAATTGTTCATCTGTACATTAGATATAAGTGATTCTAATAAAATTGACAATCAATAACAATAATTTTTCTTATTCCCTCCTAGTGTTCAGAAGAAAATTTGAGTTTCATATTACAAATAGTCTCTCAACCATGCAAATCTCTAGTGTTGCAATTTTCCCTATATCATTGCACCTTCCAAACAAAAATATTTGTATTCTCTTATAGTGGTGTAGGTAAAGCTAATTGTTCCATAGGCCAGCTCCTGAAGTACTAGGTCACAACCTATTTTAACTTTTTAAGTGATCAATTTAGGAATAAATTAAATTCAAAAAGTTAAAATACCAATCTTAAGATCCAAATTACACAATCACATAACAAAGAAAATTCTAATTTGCATCAAATCTAATTTGGGGAAGAAAATAATTAATTTATGCACATAACAAATGAACAAAATAAAAATTCTATTATAAATTCCAAGTAAACAAAATTCAGAATGATCTCACCTACGTTCTTCCCCAAATTCCATGAACTTACAACTCAATTTATGACATTTCACCATTATGAGTATAATAATCACACAAAAATTCTCTATTGGAAGAACTCTCACAAACTCTCACCCCCTTCCAAGGATCCCTCTAAAAAAGAGTGATTGATAATTACGATAGCTCTCCGACGACTCCATCCATTCTATGTATTCTTCACTCGATGTCACTCCAAGGGTTGAGAGCTTCAAACAAAATGGTGGAAGAAAACAACTTTTCTAGCTTCAAATTTCATTCTTCTAAATTTAAGGATTGACACATTATCAAAGAACTACTATAACTCCTTAATAATTCACTAGCATCGAAGTTCCTCTATCGAGTGTCATATTCTCGCTCTCGCTCTGTTTGTATTACTTCATAATCCCATAGGTGGCATCTTGGTTCCACTAAGTTGAGCGCCTTTGCGTCTATATGTGGCATCTTGACATAAGAAGAAGTAGCACCAAGGCATCAGATTTTGTGTATGGCACCTGAGAAGGGATCTTTAATGTCTCCTTTACATCACTATTTTGGAGTCATGGTGCCACCTTATTGGTAGAAATATGGAGTGAAAGGGAATGGGAGGAGCATAGAAGCTATTTGGGTGGCACTAACATGCTAGTGGGCAAAAATTTCAAATGTAATTCTTTTACTCGCTTCAAGACCTATAACATGCATATTAACATAAAAATAATTGAAAAAACTTAAAAATGATATAAATACCAAAATAAAATGAAATGAAATATAACAAAATATGTGACACATTTAAGACACATCAATGAGACAGTTGTGTATCTTTGTAGTTACACACTCATAGTTAATTACTTTGACAGGGCTAGGTTTTATGATTTGTTCCTTTTCTAGGTTTTTCCACTTCAAAAACCTTGATGTATTCTCCTTCTACTTCCAAATTATGTGTGTGTTCGAGATCAACATACAACAATAAGACTTTAAACTATTACTTTATCATCATGAACCTTTTGGCACATAACAATTTAACGCCGTTTATGGAAGCAAAATTCCATTGATAGAATTTCACATTTCTTCAATGAATAACAAGTGCAATATGCGAGCTTTTCACTCTAACATATGACATTTTGCTTTATAATCTTGAAGTTTAGTATGTAAAGCCTCTACTCTAATTCCCAATAATACGCACACCCAGTCGGTTAAAATGTCTCTTCTTCGCCCCTTGAGACCTGGATGGAGAGAATGGTGGAATCTTAAAATGAGATTCTTCAACTATTATGTGAAACTCAATAAACAATAGTAATACGAGTAGGTGAGGTTCATCTACCCTAATATCAACCATCACTCAATGATTCCCAAGTAAAGGATGCTCCACCGATAACACCTCCTCACACTGGTGTTTTTCTTCAACTGGGTCAAAAAGTTGATTTTCTAGATACTACTAATTTCACGCTTTCATCTTGTGCATTTGAACAAAACTGCAACCCTCCATCACTCATGGATAACTTAGCTCAATCACATCATGTAATCCATGATGAACTATGTTGTATGGTTCAAAAATAGCTCTTTTAAAGATAAAAGTCATTTTCTTATCATAGTTCTTACGAGTCTTCACCATTGGCTGATATGTTCCTCCAACACCTTATTCCAATAGATTCAAGCTTCAAGGCATTGAATCTTATGATGGGACCTCTAACCCATATGAACATATTGATCATTATGGAACCATCATGTATAGACAGTGAGGCACTAATGCACTTCTCTGTCAAGTTTTTCCTAACACCCTTAAAGTTTAAGCATGCACTTGGTTATATTCACTCTCAAGATGAACTATTCATAGTTTTGATGAACTTTTTAGACTCTTTTTATAGCCATTTGTAAAAAATTGAAGGATTTTGAAAGACTTTTCTCGTCTTTTTGAAATTCATTAAAGTGAGAGTGTCACTTAAAGAATAATTTCAAAGGTCCTCTGTCGAGCCTCGTTAAACTCCAAGAGAGGATCCATAGTTGCTAAGGGGCATTTTCCTATGAGTGTTATGTCCCGAGCCCTTTTATTCATCATTAATGTGCGAGACAATTTGCTCTTTAAATAACCTAATTCATCAAATAGAAGGTCATATTACTACTGACGAAGCTATTCACACGCATAAAAAACAGTTTGAACAATCCCTTAGGAAACACAAACACGCCCTTAAAGAAGTTGTAGAAACTTTCTATTGAAGGAAACAAGGAAAATCAACAGATGAAAAATGTTATCAATTTGATACATCTAATAATTTTTAATTGAACACATCCAGAAGTAATATTTTAATAGATATTCAAAATTTTAAAATTTTGAAGGAGTCGGTGCTACTAAAAAATCCAAACGGTGTGGAGAAATCTCAATGTTATCATTTTCACCATTGAAAGAACATTCAATAGAATGATGCATTTTCTTAAAAGTGAAAATTTGATATGTCAACGTCACCCGAGCATTACTAATAAAAATAAGCCAAGGATGATTGAAAGAAAATTATTAAAATTATCAAATAAAGAATACAACTACAAATTGTCTTATCTTAACAAAATACTTATTACTTTTATTTTATTATGAGAGTTTTTAGTTTTATGTCTTAGAAGAATTTCACTATTATTTTTATTATTAGTGAAAAAAATTACTATTTAATTAACTTTTTACTGGTAGATTTTTTATTATCAATGAATTTATTTATAAATAATATTATATATTATAAAACCTCATGAGGTCATGTGATAGACACAATCTCCACTTACACTCTAAAAATACATGCTCATAAGGTAATATTGATGGAAAGCCGGTAGTGTAATGACCAAAGGAAAATATGTTGAGATTTTCATACCTATTTTATACTGTTTTTAATGATATTGTACTTTAAAGAAATGTATTTTTTATGTTGTGTTGCAGGAATGATGATATAGGGTCATTGGAGCAAAAATATGCAAAAATGAGCGATTTTGGAGCGAAAAGGACCAAAATGTGAAGATTTGAACTAGGCCGCCGACGGCGCCTTCGACACCGCCGACGAAGATATTTTCTCGAGACTACAGGAGAAAATTCTCCAATAGCCCGCGGACGGCGCCCTCGAGGCCGTCAACGGCGAGATCGACGATTATGCCTACTCAAGCTTTGGATAAGACCAAATTTTGAAGGGATGCTTAGGCAACTCTTGGGAAAGCTCATTCACAACTTTAAAAGAACATTTTGGCCGAAATTAGAAGAGGGCTAGAAGCCTTGGAAGTTATCATTAGTGTATAGAATTTCCAACTCGAAGTCCTGGAGGTCCTAGAGGTTAAAGAGGTTCCATTAGTGTATAGAATTTCCAATAGTGTAACATTGTGAGGAATTCTTTGAGAGATTGTAAGAGTGGAGGGAAAGTGAGAGATTTCTTCCTCCTTTCCGAGGGAAAGAATATAGGGAGTAAAGGAAGTGCTAGGAGAGTTCCTAGAGATTAGAAAAATTCCAATATTAGTGAGAATTCTTCGAGAGATTGTAAGAGTGGAGGGAAAGTGAGAGATTTCTTTCTTGAAGAGGAATTCTGTGTGTTGTAAAGAAAGGAAGAGAAGAGGAGTGTTATTGGGGAGAAATTAGAGATAAGTTATTTACTTGTTGTAGTTTGTATGACTTGATTTTATATATGAATTCCGAGTTTTATTGTGTTTTCCTCATGAATTCTGAGTAGTTTTCTCTGTCTTTCTCCTTGTCTCGAGATTTGTGAAATGATGATTTAAATTGCTGAAGCTATGAAAATGTTTAAGAAATTGTGATGATCTTTTCACTTCGATCTTAATTTACTTTCAATCTGGTCAATTGATTTGTTAAAATATGTTGAGTTTTACAACTAAAGTAAATATTACATCCAAGATTCAAGGAGGTCAAAGCTCTTGAAAGTTGGGTGCAAATAAATAGGAAAATATTATTGTCGGCGTAGAATTGAAGATTTTAGAGTGACAGACTAAAATCCCCAATTCGGTCCTATCGTTTGGCTGTGATTTAGGGAGGTCAAAGCCCTTGGAAGTTGGGTGCAAATAAATAGGGAAATAAAATTATCGGTATTTAGGGAGGTCAAAGCCCTTGGAAGTTGGGTGCAAATAAATAAGGAAATAAATTATCATTAGGGAGGTCAAAGCCCTTGGAAGTTGGGTGCAAATAAATAGGGAAATAATATTATCAGGCTAGAATTGGAGATTTTAGAGTGACAGACTAAAATCCCCAATTCGGTCCTATCGTTTGGGTGCTAAATTAATTCAGGGAGGTCAAAGCCCTTGGAAGTTGGGTGCAAATAAATAGAGAAATAATTTTACCGGGGCGTAGAATTATATTTTGAGTGACAGACTAAAATCCCCAATTCGGTCCTATCGTTTAGGTGCTGAAGTGTAGATGTTAGCCATCAGGTGTGACAGACTAAAATCCTCAATTTGGTCCTATCGTTTGGGTGTTGAAGTGTAGATGTTAGCCCTCAGGCCTGACAGACTAAAATCCCCAATTCGGTCCTATCGTTTGGGTGCTGATGTGTAGATGTTAGCCCGCAGAAGTTGGGTGCAAATAAATAGGGAAATATTATTATCGGGCGTAGAATTGTATTTTAGAGTGGGAAGTTGGGTGCAAATAAATAGGGAAATAATATTATCGGGCGTATAATTGGAGATTTTAGAGTGAGAGACTAAAATCCCCAATTCGGTCCTATCGTTTGGGTGCTGATGTGTAGATGTTAGCCCTCAGATGAAGGGAACGTGAGAGCTCCGNAAGATCACTTCCCTTTACCCTTTTTAGATCAAATAGTAGATAGACTTGCTGGGCACAAATATTTTTTTTTTTGGATGGATATACCAGTTACCATTAAATTCTTATTGCTCTTGAGGATCAAGAGAATACAACCTTTACTAGTCCTTTGGAACTTTTGCTTTTCAAAGAATGCCTTTTGGATTATGTAATGCACTTGCAACATTCCAGAGATGTATGATGTCCATATTTAGCAAGTTAATTGATAATGGATCGAAAGTATTTATGAATGATTTCTCTGTATTTGGAACATTATTTGACGCATGCTTAAATTATCTTGAAAAAGTTTTAGAGTTATGCAAAAGAACTAATTTGGTTATGAATTGGGAGAACTGTCAATTTATGGTTGCAGGAGGAATTGTGTTAGGACATAAAATTTCGGAAGATGGTATGGAAGCAGACCCTGCAAAAATTCAAGCTATATCTAAACTAACACCTTCTACTAATGTAAGAGAGGCTATGAGTTTTCTTGGACATGTTAGATTTTACAGGCGTTTCATTAAAGATTTTTCAAAAATTACTAAACCTCTATGCCAACTTTTAGAAAAGGACAAGAAATTTGAATTTACTGAAAGCCATTTAAATGCCTTTAAGTTATTAAAGGAAAAATTAATCACAACCCCTATTATAATTTCACCTAACTAGTAGAAACCATTTGAACCGATGTGTGATGCTAGTGATTACGCTATTGGACCTGTTCTTGGGCAAAGGTATGAAAAGATTCTTAAAATTATATACTATGCTAGTAAAACTCTTAATGATGCACAAATTAACTCTACGGTTACTGAAAAAGAGTTACTAGCAATTGTGTATGCTTTAGATAAATTTAGATCTTATTTAATTGGAGCTAAATGCGTTGTGCATACTGATCACTCTGCTATTAAATATCTGATTGAAAAGAAGGATGTTAAACTAAGGTTGATTAGATGGATACCTTTGATGCAAGAATTTGATGAAGAAGGATGCTAAACCCAGGTTGATTAGATGGATATTTTTTATGCAAGAATTTGATCTTGTTTTATTGATAGAAAGGGAACTGATAATCAAATTGCTGATCATTTGTCAAGATTAGAAAATTAGAAAGGGAACTGATAATCAAATTGCTGATCATTTGTCAAGATTAGAAAATCAAGGATTATCCGATACTGATAATGAAATTACATACAGTTTCCCTGATGAACAATTTTATAATATTAATTAGTGGAAAATACCATGGTATGCTGATATTGTTAACTATATTGTAAGTAATATTCTGCCACCTATGCTGACATTACAACAACAAAGGAAATTCATTCATGATGCAAAAACATATTTTTGGGATGAGTCTTATTTATATAAACGATGTAAGGATCTTATTTTGAGGAGATGTGTACCTTGTGAAGAACATGAGCTGATCATACAAAAATGTCATGATTCTGAATTTGGAGGACATTTTGGGATTGATAAAACTGCTTATAAAATTTTACAAGCTGGATTTTATTGGCCTACAATTTTTAGAGATGTTTATAGATACATAAAAACTTGTGGTCGATGTCAACGTGTAGGCAATATATCTAGAAGAAATGAAATGCCTCTGAATTTTATGTTAGAAGTTGAGATCTTTGACGTTTCAGGATTAGATTTTATAGGACCATTTATTCCTTCATTTAGAAAAGAAGTTGAGATATTTGATGTTTGGGGATTAGATTTTATGGGACCATTTATTCCTTCATTTGGGAACTTGTATATATTAATTGCAGTAGACTAAGTCTCTTAGTGGATTGAAGCACAAGCTTTACCTCGCTGTCACNATTGGCCTACTATATTTAGAGATGTTTATAGATATATAAAAACTTGTGATCAATGTCAACGAGTAGGCAATGAAATGCCTCTAAATTTTATATTGGAAGTTGAGATCTTTGACATTTGGGGATTAGATTTTATGGGACTATTTATTTCTTCATTTGGGAACTTATAAAAATTAATTATTGTAGACTACGTTTCTAAGTGGATTAAAGCACAAGCTTTACCTTGTTGTACTGCTAAAAGTGTTTCAAAATTTTTAATAAAAAATATTTTCACTTGATACGGAATGCCTAGAATTATCACTGACGGAGGATCTATTTTAGGAATAAATATATTCAGAGATTGGTAGAAAAATTTAATATTATTCATAGAATCTCTACTACTTATCACCCTCAAACCAGTGGATTAGCTGAAGTTTCTAATAGAGATATTAAACAAATAGTTGAAAAGACTGTAAACCCTAGTAAAATAGATTGGTCCANATAAATATATTCAGAGATTGGCAGAAAAGTTTAATATTATTCATAGAATCTCTACTACATATCACCCTCAAACCAGTGAGTTAGCTGAAGTTTCTAATAAAGATATTAAACGAATACTTAAAAAGACTATAAAACCTAGTAGAGTAGATTAGTCCACTAGACTGGATACTGCATTATGGGCTTACAGGACTACTTATAAAACTTTTATTGGAATGACTCCTTACACACTGATTTTTGGAAAGCCTTGTCACCTACCAGTAGAATTGGAGTATAAAGCATATTGGGCGATTAAAGAATTCAATTATAATTTGAAAGATGCTGGTAATAAGAGATTGTTACAATTAAATGAATTGGAAGAATTAAGAAATGAATCTTATGATAATGACATAATTTATAAGGAGAAACTAAAGTTATGACATGATCGGAAGATTAACCGGAAGAACTTTGAAGCAGGACAAGAAGTTTTGCTTTACAATAGTAGACTAAAATTATTTCATGGGAAATTGAAGTCTTGTTGGTTAGGACCCTTTACTGTGACTCAAGTTTATACTTACAGAACTGTTGAAATTGAAGATCAGAAAACGGGAAATAGATTTAAAGTAAATGGACATCAGGAATTTGGATAGATAAGTGAATTTCATCTACTGTAGGATTTGCATAATCTCTTAGGAGTCTAGGTTGGTGTTCATTCTCTATTCCTTAATTGTTCAGGTTATTCTCCATTGTATCAGAATTTTTAGGTTCTCTTCTTAATTTTCTAATCCTTATAACAGTGCATTCTAATTCCGAATCGTAGGGTATAAGATTTTTAGGTCCAAACTTACACATACAATTTGAAATCAGTACTCAGTAATATAATTAACTAAATATAAAAATGAGTTGCAATTCAAGTAAAAATTTTCTAATAATCCTAATTTGTGCGTTACTCTGATCGTGATTTGACTCACTCAATCACTCCCCGGCAACAGCGCCAAAAACTTGACCGGTGACTTTATAAATGCTTAAAATACAAGATAAAAATGGATGTAATAAATATTCAATAATTATAAAATCACACTTATCAACACAATTATATGTATCGCTCAAGTAATATAGGGCTCTAATAGAGTCCTAGATACCGATCTCACAGGGAGTGGTTAGAATCGTGGACTAAGATTTTAGAAAAGCAATACTTTAATCACAACAAGGAAGTTTAATTTATTTATCTGTTTCTAATAGGCAATTGAAATAAATAGATAATTTTAATAACTAATAAATAAATAAAATTACTAAGGAGGGTTTAATTGTGATATTCAATATATAAGAAAGCATCCTTCTCCTTGTCAAGAAATTATAGTGAATGAATAAAGTGAATTGGTTCAATTTAGATTGTGTCAAATAGGAGCATACATATTTTTTACCTTTTGGTCCAGGCATAAAGAACATTGACTAATCTTACGCTTGTTTATTGAATTTATCTTTTAGGATTTACCCTTTGAGAGGACCATTGAAAAATTGTTGGACATAACTGNGCTTACCACCCTCAAACCAGTGGATTAGCTGAAGTTTCTAATTGAGAGATTAAACAAATACTTGAAAAGACTCTAAACCCTAGTAGAATAGATTGGACCACTAGATTGGATACAGCAGTATGGGCTTACAGGACTGCTTATAAAACTCCTATTGGAATGACTCCTTACAGACTGATTTTTGGGAAGACTTGTCACTTACTAGTAGAATTGGAGCATAAAACATATTGGGCGATAAAAAAATTCAATTATAATTATAAAGATGTTGGTAAGAAGAGATTGTTACAACTAAATGAATTGGAAGAATTAAGAAATGAATCTTATGATAATGACATGATTTATAAGGAAAAATTAAAGTTGTGGCATGATCAAAAGATTAACCAAAAGAACTTTGAACCAGGACAAGAAGTTTTGCTTTACAATACAAGGTTGAACTTATTCCCTGGGAAATTGAAGTCTCGTTGGTTAGGGCCATTTACTGTGAATCAAGTTTACACTTGCAGAACTATTGAAATTGAAGATCAAAAAATGGGAAATAGATTTAAAGTAAATGGACATAGATTAAAAGACCAAATTTTAAAGAGGTTTTAATGATTAGTCAACTTTAATGAACCTTGAATAGGTCGGGCTGACGACATTAAACCAAGATCTTTATGGGAGGCAACCCATATTTTTGTTTATCTTTATTGCGATTATGGTAGTTTTTTTTTGAATTTATCACTAGTTTATAGTAGTATTAAGCTCTACTACTCTTATTTACCCTTCAAATATCTTAAAAATTGGATCCATAAAGAAAAATTGTGACGCATTCGGACCAGAGCGAAACTGTGAAAGTTTTGTCGGTGCCCTCGACGGCGCCGACGGCGGGATTTTCCCGAGATTCCATGCAAAAATTAATACAGAAGTGCGGCGATGCCGCCGACGGGGAGACCGGTAAGAAGCGGTTTTTTGTGTCCGGTGAGCGTTTTTTGACGGTTTTTTGGCGGGAATAGTCTTTTTAAACTAAAAAATTCAAACTTTAGTTCATATTTCCTCCCCAAAAACGTAGAAAAACTCTGTCAATTTCATTCATATGGCGTAAAATTCCCCTGATAATCCAAGAATGCGAGTTTTCAATCTGCGAAAGTTCATTAGTGTGGAAGCGCAACGAATCTTAAACAAGTTGCTGACGAATAAAAGATTAATTAAGGAACGAGGATTCGTGAATCGCGGATTGAATAACCCCACGACGGATATTGAAGAAACGATAGTGCAGCGAAGATGGGAAGTGCTGTGCTACACTAGTGCCGGTGGTTCCTGTGGTAAAAGAATTTTATGCAAATTTACATGGAATTAACCAAGGAGTTGTTTATGTGCAAGGGAGATGGATTACTTTCACTCCTTCAAAAATCAACGAGTTATATATGATAAAGAATGTTCCTATCTGCCATTATTTCAATTTTGTCCCAACGAGAGACCAGATGAATGAAATTTATCAGTATTTGACAAGCGAAACTGATGATTGGGAAATGCGATAGAACTGGTCTGTTAGTTTTTTTTCAACACTTTTGAATCACGTCTCTAAACACTGGCACTTCTTCATTTCATCGAAACTGTTACCGACAATGAAAGTTGGTAAAGTTTCTAAAGAAAGTGTCATTCTGAGTTACTACATCCAAAGGGGACTACCGATAGATATTGGATCTATAATTGTGAAGTCATTCTTAGGTCTGATCGTTCACGGATCAACTTATGGGCTTGGAATGGGAGATCTCAGAGGAGACACAAGCACAGAATCTGAGGAGTAGTAGATCTCATATGTTGTATTTATGTTATGTGTTTAGATTTGAACTTTATATTTACTTTGCTTTAGAATTATGCTTAAAGATCTCTGTATAGANTGAAAGTTTGTATGTGTTAAGTACATCATTTAACTATTCAAAATTATGTTTATAAAGATTAAACGGATGTTGATTAGGCTTAGAATTGATCAAAATAGCAAAAATACGAAAGAGTGGAATATCTATCGGCAGTTCCTACTTGCCCGCCGATGACACCCTCGACGCCACCGACGACAGGAATTTCCCGAGACCTAGGTTCAAATACAATAGAGCGCGCCGACGGCGCCATCGACTCCACCGTCGGTGAGATTACGAAAATACCTCTTTAACCACAATTTTGACCAGTCAACCGCCACTTCATCATCCCCTTCCTCTTAAAAACACCATTTTCGAATTAGGGCTTGATAGAACTTTGATTGGGGAACGATTTCAAGGCTGTTTGATATCATATTTGATCTTCTTTAGGTAAGAGCTTCACTCCAAGCTAAATATATTTGATTTTCACCATGTATTTCTTCCACATTGAGGAATCCAAAAAATTTGAAAATGTGTAGAAAATCTTGGAAGAAATTCATAGATCTTATTGTTGAACTCTTTGCATTGGGGCTATTATTTACATATTAGAAGTAATTTTTGGAATTTTTTTTTATTGTTTAGATTAAAAATGGCTCCACGTCAAAAGAGAAAAGTTGAGTTCGACGATTCACGCTTCGTCAATGTGATGGCTCAAACTCGATTCACTTCGATACTTCAAGGAAAAAAAATGTATTCAAGATTGAGTTTTTGAGAATCCGGGAGGAGAAATTGAACAGGTTATTGTAGAGCGGGGTGGGAAAACTTTTGTTACACCACCAATAAAGCTGATGCAAATGTGGTGAAAGAGTTCTACGCCAATGTAATTTATGCTGAAGATGGAATCGTGCAAGTGTGTAGACTTCCTATGGAATTTACCGCCGCCCGCATTAACACTTTTTATGAAGTCCCTGATTCTTATATCTGCCACTATGAATCGTTTAGTACGTTGGAAGAACCCCTCAATAATGTGATTAACATTCTTACAGATGGGAAAGGAACGTGGAAGATAAAACAACGAGAACGGGTAAACTTTTCTGCTTCCATGTTAAATGCCACCTCTAAGGCATGACACTATTTCATTTTCTCTACTCTGTTACCAACTTACCAACATAGTGAAGTACTTAGAGATAGAGCTACTCTGAATTTTTGTATTCAGAATAACAAAATTATAAATGTGGGGAAGATCATTTTCNCGTAGAAGCTTTAGAGCAAATGTCCAATTATGTGAAATTTATGAAAGATATTCTGAACAAGAAAAGGAAGTTGACGGATAATGAAACTATTGCATTTAGCAAAGAGTGTAGTGCAATTATTCAGAAAAAGCTTCCTAAAAAATTAAAAAATCCTGGCAGTTTCACTATACCGTGTGCTATCGGTGAATAATTTTATGGAAGAGCTTTATGTGATTTGGGAGCCATCATTAATCTTATGCCTCTATCAATTTTCAAAAGATTAGGATTAGGAGAAGTCTCACCTACTTCTGTAACTCTTCAGTTAGCAGATCATTCAGTTACATATCCTAAGGGAGTTATAGAAGATGTGTTAGTAAAAGTGGATGAATTTATCTTTCCTGTGGATTTCTTTGTTTTAGATATGAAGGAAGATAAAGAAATACCTATCACTTTAGAGAGACCATTTTTAGCTACTGGAAAAACTATAATAGATGTTCAAAAAGGAGAATTAACTATGAGAGCTATAGATCAAGAAGTGACCTCTAACATTGTGAAATCTATGAAATACCCTATTGTTGAAAGAGATTGTGAATGTTTTTGGATGGAAATTAGTGAACATCTATTGAAAGAACATTTTAAAGAACATTTGGAAGTGAAAGAACAATTTGAAGAGAGTGATGAAGTTATTTTTGATGAATTAGAAAATGGAGAATTAGATTATGTTTAGGAAAGATTTGAGATGTTGGCCCGTTGAAGAGAATGATGAAGTTATTTTGGACGAATTAGAAAATGAAGAATTAGATTATATTCAGGAAAGATTTGAGATGTTGGATATTACAAAAATGCTGATAAGAATCTATTTCCATCAATTATAAAACCACCTGAACTTGAGTTGAAAGTATTACCTAGCCACTTGAAGTATGTATAAGAATCTATTTCCGTCAATTATAAAATCACCTGAACTTGAGTTGAAAATATTGCCTAGCCTCTTGAAGTTTGTGTTTTTGGGAGACTCATCTACATTACCTGTAATTATATCTTCAGAATTAAATGAATTGCAAGGGCAAAAATTGTTGGATAGTACATTACATATTATTATATCTTCAGAATTAAATGATTTACAAGAACAAAGACTGATAGATACCGACTCATCTACATTACCTGTTATTATATCTTAAGAATTAAATGATTTGCAAGAGCAAAGACTTTTAGATACATTAAAAAGATATAAGAAAGCTTTTGGTTGGACCTTAGCTGATATTAAGGGAATCAATCCTTCAATAATAAGAAAGCTTTTGGTTGGACCTTAGCTAATATTAAGGGAATCAGTCCTTCGATCTGTATGAACAGAATTTTATTAAATGAACAATATAAATCCAATGATGAAAGAAGTAGTTCAGAAGGAAATTTTGAAATGGTTAGACACTAGAATTATATATCCTATTTCAGATAATGCATGGGTAAGTTTAATTCATTGTGTTCCTAAGAAAAGAGGAGTGACCATTGAGACAAAAGAAAAACAACGAATTAATATCTATCAGACAAGTTACTGGGTGGCATATTTGCATTGATTATAGAAAATTAAACACTGCCAACAGGAAAGATCCCTTCCCTATACCTTTTTTAGATTAAATAGTAGATAGACTTGTTGGGCACAAATATTTTTATTTTTTAGATGGATATATCGGTTACCATCAAATTCTT
>JXCR01031050.1:0-15742 GCA_002079205.1 Phalaenopsis hybrid cultivar | reverse complement strand
GTTCAATTTCTCCTCCCGGACTTTCAAAAACTCGATCTTGTATACACTTTTTCCCTTTAAATATTGAAGTAAATCTTGATTGAGATTTTGCATTGACGAAGAGAGAGTCGTCGAACTCAATTCATCTCTTTTGACGTGGAGCCATTTCAATCTAATCAAATTATAAAAAAATTTCAAAATTTACTTCAAATATGCAAATAATGGCTTCCAATAGTAATTTTAAGAGTTCAACACTAAGATCCATGAATTTCTTCCCAAATTTTCTTCACATTCTCAAATTTTTCGGATCTCCTCAATGTGGAACGAATCCATGGTGAAAATCAAATATTTTTAGTTTGGAGTGAAGCTCTTACCTAGAGATGATCAAGTCCGGTGTCAAAAAGCCTTGAAATCGCCTCCCAATCCAAGATTTTTCAAGCCCTAAGTCGAAAATGACATTTTTAAAAGGAATGTGATGATGAATAGTGGTGGTTGACTGGTCAAAATTGTAATTAAAGGTGTTTCTTTGCGAGTTCGCCGTCGGCACACTTATTGAAATTTAAACAGAACTCTTGGGAAAAATCTGTTTTCGGCGGCGTCGAGGGCTCCGTCGGCGGGCTCTACTGATTTTGGTTCAAATCCTAAATTTTTTCGATTTTGATCAATTTCAAGCCTTAACGACATCCTTTCAATCATTATAGACATAATTTTAAGTGGCTAAATGATGCATTTATCACAAATAATCTTTTACAACACAAAACATAACTTTTATATATAAATTCCAAGGGTTACAATATACGTTACATAACACACCTAATTTAGGTATTTTCTCAATCTCAATACATTAATTCAGCATCGCAATCCAAACCACAACACTCAAAGCGCTGAAAACAAAACATCCTATAGTTAGTCTCAACTATACAGAGATCTAAAAGCATAATTCTAAAGCAAAGCAAATATAAAGTTCAAATCAAATTACATAGATAGACAGACGGGTAGTAATATAAATCTACTATTCATCAGATTCAGTACTCGATTCTCCTCTGAGATCACCCATTGATTGCACATGAACGAAGAGGTTGTAGAAGGGGTACCTCTGAGATCACCCATTGATTGCACATGAATGAAGAGGTTGTAGAAGGGTTGGAATGGAAATCACCCATTGATTGCACATGAACGAAGAGGTTGTAGAAGGGTCGGAATGGAAATTCTTCAATCACCCATTGATTGCACATGAACGAAGAGGTTGTAGAAGGGTCGGAATAGAAATTCTTCAGTAGAATCCTAATCTATTAATTGCATCCTCCTCATTAGTCGTATCAAACTATCTTCTAAATGTCCAGAGTACTCAAAATGTTCTTTCATCCTCCAGTCTAGAATATCGAAGAAATTGGAGATATTATTAATCACATTCATGACATTTTATAGCCTCTTCTCCAATTTCTTGATTCGGCACAGGATCACCAGAGTCTTATCAGGAATTAAGGATTGAATTGACATTGAATTCTGAGATGATTGATCTACTATAATGAGCATGTCATTTTCATCTTCAAAAGCTGGGAATCTCTCAGTTGGGTTCAAAGGCTTCCAAGGTAAAAGTACCTTTCCCAATTTTCATATGACACTTGGAACTGACTGCAAAGTGAGAAAATTATGGAGGGGTGTCCAAGCCCATAAGTGGATCCATGAACGATCAGGCCCAAAACCGACTTCATAATTTATGATCCAATATCTATCAGCAGTCCCCTTTGGATGCAATAATTCAAAATAGCACTTCCTGTAGAAACTTTACCGGCATTCATTTTTTGTAACAGTTTTGCAGAAATGAAAAAGTGTCAGTGTTTCAAAACGCGATTTAAGAGTGTCGCAGAAAAACTGACATACCCGTTTTCTCTCATTTCCTAGTCGTCAAATTCGTCCGTGAAATACTGATAAATTTCATTCATCTGGTTTCTCATTGGGACGAAATTGGAATAGTGGCAGACAAGAATTTTCTCGATCATGTATAATTCATTGATTCGTGCGGGAGTGAAAGTGATCCATCTACCTCATACATAAAAAACTCCCTGGTTGACTCCATGTAAATTTGCATAAAATTCTTTCACCACAGGAACAACCACGGCGGCGGTAGTATATCACAACACTTTCCATCTTCGCTGCACTATCATCTCTTCAATTGCAGTAGAGAGATTATTCAATCCATGATTTATGAATCCTCATTCCTTGATCAATCTTTTCTTTGTCAGTAACTAGTTGAAGGTTCGTTGCGCTTCCGCACTAATAAACTTTCACCGATTGAAAACTCACATTTTGGGATTATCAGGAGAATTGAAAGCCATAGGAATGAAGTTGGTGGAGTTTCACTTTATTTTTGGGGAAATAAGACTTTAGGAATCGAATTTGGGAGTTAAAAGGGTAACTCCCACCCAAAAACCGCTAAAAACCGCCATTCAAACCCAAGAAACTGCCATCTCAACGGTCTCGCCATCGACAGGGTCGAGGGCGTCATCGGTGAGCCTCTGTATTTATTTTGCCTGAAGTCTCGGGAAAAACCCACCGTCAGCGGCGTCGAGGGCGCCGTCGGCCCCTAAGGCAAAAATTGCATAGTTTTGCTCTGATCCAAATGCGTTCCATTTTTTCTTTATGGATCCAATTCTTATGATGATTCAAGGGTAAATAGGAGTAGTAGAGATTAATACTACCACAAACTAATGATAATTTTAAACTATAATTGCAATAAAAATAAAGATAAATATGGGTTGTGACCTAAGGAAAATATGCTGAGATTTTCATACCTATTTTATACTGTTTTTAATGATATTGTAATTTAAGGAAATGTATTTTTGATGTTTTGTTGTAGAAATGATGAATTAGGGTCATTGGAGCAAAAAGATGCAAAAAAAGAGCGAATTCAGAGCGAAAAGGACCAAAATGTGGAGAATTGAACTAGGTCGACGACGACACCCTCAATTTGTTAAATGTGGAGAATCGAGGTGTCGACGACGATTCAACAATTATGTTAATTTACACTAGGAGGACCAAAATGTGGAAATGTATTCTTTGAACTAGGAGGACCAAAATGTGGAGAATCGATCTTAATTTACTTTCAATCTGACCAATTGATTTGTTAAAATATGTTGAGTTTTACAACTAAAGTGAATATTATATCCAAGATTCAAGGAGGTCAAAGCCCTTGGAAGTTAGGTGCAAATAAATAGGAAAATAAAATTACCGGGCATAGAATTGGAGATTTTAGAGTGATAGACTAAAATCCCCAATTTGGTTATATCGGTTGGGTGCAAAAGTGTAGATGTTAGCCCTTAGGCGAGGGGAACGTGGGAGCTCCGAAGTGAGAGCCGGTATCCTCTCGGCCTAGCCGCGGATTCAAGGAATGTGGGAGCTCCAAAGTGAGAGTCGGTATCCTCCCAGCCTAACCACGGATTCAGTAAATGGAACGTGGGAGCTCCGAAGTGAGAGCCGGTATCCTCCCAGCCTAGCCATGGATTCAGTAAACATGCGTAGGATTAGTCAATGTTCTTTATGCCTGGACCAAAGGGTAAAGAATAGGTATGCTCCTACTGTGGGAGCTCCAAAGTGAGAGCCGGTATCCTCCCAGCCTAGCCGCAAATTCAGTAAACAAGTGTAGGATTAGTCAATGTTCTTTATGCCTGGACCAAAGGGTAAAAAATAGGTATGCTCCTATTTGGTCAATGTTCTTTATGCCTGGACCAAAGGGTAAAGAATAGGTATGCTCCTATTTGGCACAATTCAAATGTTCTTTATGCCTGGACCAAAGGGTAAAGAATATGTATGCTCCTATTTGGCACAATACAAATTATGTTCTTTATGCCTGGACCAAAGGGTAAAGAATAGGTATGCTCCTATTTGACATAATATAATTTGAACTAATTCACATGTTCTTTATGCCTGGACCAAAGGGTAAAGAATAGGTATGCTCCTATTTGACACAATACAAATTGAACTGATTAACTTTATCCATTCACTATAATTTATTGACCAGGAGATGGATACTTTCTTATATATTGAATATCACATTAAAAGCCTCTCAAGTATAATTAATTATTTAAGAGTTATTAAAATTACATATTTATTTCAATTTCCTATTAGTGACAGATAAGCAAATTAAATTCCATTGTTGCGATTGAGTATTGCTTTTTCTAATATCTTAGTTTGTAGTTCTAATATTACTCCATGTGGGATCTATATCTAGGACTCCATTAGAGACCTATATTACTTGAGTGATACATATACTTGTGTTGATAAGTGTGACTTTACAATTATTGAATATTTTATACATCCATCTTTTTTGAATCTATAACTGTTATTAAATTTTAGTGCAATTGCTGAGGAATTAAATCTTCTAGCAGCAGTATTAAATACTTGTATTTTTAAGCATATATAAAGTCACTAGGAATTAAATCTTTTAGCAGCAGTATTAAATACTTATATTTTTAAGCATATATAAAGTCGCTGTCAAGTTTTTAGCGCCGTTGTCAGGGAGTAAACAAGAATCATAATTAGAGTAATGAACAAATTAGGATTATTAGAAAATTTTTACTTGAATTGCAACTTATATTCATATTCAGCTAATTGTTTCACTGTGTACCGATTTCAAATTGTATGTGTAAATTTAGACTTGAAAATCTTATACCCTACGATTCGGAATTAGAACTCACTGTTAGAAAAATTAGAAGATTTAGAAGAGAACCTAGAAATTCTGATACAATGAAAAACAACATGAACAATCAAGGAATAGAAAATGAACACCAACCTAAACCCCTACGAGATTATGCAAATCCTACAGCAGATGAAATTCACTTATCTATCCAAAATCCTGATGTAGCTCTTAATTTATTTGAGCTTAAACCTGCTATTATCCAAATAGTACAAAACAATCAATTCACAGGTACACCAAATGAAGATCCTAATTTACACCTCGCTAGTTTTTTACAACTATGTCTACCTTTAAATATGAAAGAGTTTCAAACGATGCTGTTAGACTTAGACTTTTTCCTTTTTCACAGAGGGATAAAGCTAAGATGTGGTTAAATTCGTTAGCATCAGGATCTATTAGAACTTGGGCAGAACTTTCACAGAAATTTCTATCCAAATATTTCCCTCCATCCAAAACTGCTAAACTTTGAAATGACATAACATCGTTCTGTCAAATTGATGGAGAGTCAATATACGAAGCTTGAGAGAGATTTAAAGATCTTCTTAGGAAATGTCCTTATCATTCGTTACCAGAGTGGTTGATAAATCAAACTTTTTATAATGGATTAGTGAGATCACTTAGATTGTAGATGCTGCATTGGTTGATAATTCAAACTTTTTATAATGGATTAGTGGGATCACTTAGATCGATTGTAGATGTTGCGGCTGGTGGTTCTTTAATGTCAAAACCTTTTGATGAGGCTTATTCATTAATAGAAGAGATGGCTGCCAACTGGTGGTTCTTTAATGTCAAAACCTTTTGATGAGGCTTATTTGTTAATAGAAGAGATGGCTAGCAACAATTTTTCATTGGCCCTCTCAAAGGGTAAATCCTAAAAGAGTAGCTAGTATCTATGATTCTGATGCAATATCTATGTTAGCTTCGCAGATTGTTGTAATATCAAAGAAATTAGATCATTATAGGATGAATTATTCTCCAACACCTCCTATGATGAAAGAGAATTCATCTAAGCAATTTGTGGATTTTCAACCTTCATATGCGACTTTAAATGCTATTAATAGACCCAACAAACCTTATTTGAACTATTATAACCCAGGTTAGAAGACTCATCCAAATTTTAATTGGAATAACAATTCTTCTACAAATCAATAATGAGCAAACAACCCAGTGAACTCATTAGAAAATTCATCCAACCAAGGAAATGTTAACTATAGACCTTCGTATCCTCCAGGATTTAACAGTAACACTCAAATTAAGGAAAAAAAGTTGTCTATAGAAGAGCTGATATTAAACATGGGTCAACAATTGCAGAATTAAGGAAATCAATTACAAATTCAAGGAAATCAATTACAAAATCAAGGAACTGCTATTAAGGATATTGAAAATCAATTATGGCACATCATTACTGCGCTTAGTAACCGAACATTGGGAACTTTTCCTAGTACTGTGGAACCAAATCCTAAAGATCAAGAAAAAGAACAGATAAAGGTNAATCAATTACAAATTCAAGGAAATCAATTACAAAATCAAGGAACTGCTATTAAGGATATTGAAAATCAATTATGGCACATCATTACTGCGCTTAGTAACCGAACATTGGGAACTTTTCCTAGTACTGTGGAACCAAATCCTAAAGATCAAGAAAAAGAACAGATAAAGGTGATACAATTACGAAGTGGAAAAGAATTGGAAACAAGAGTACAAAAAGAAACGAAAACTGAAAAAGAGAAAGTGGATACCAACAACAAAAAGGATCATGAGTACCCAAATTTAGAATATCCACTTACGCTAATGAAAATTACTGTTGAGAACCCTCCACCACCGTTTCCTCAAAGATTGAAGCAACACAAATAGAATAAACAATTTTCCAAGTTTTTAGAAATTCTTAAGAAGTTAACAATAAATATTCTCTTCGTAGAAGCTTTAGAGCAAAAGCCTAATAATGTGAAATTTATGAAAGATATTCTGAACAAAGAAAGAAAGTTCACTGATAACAAAACTGTTGCACTTTGTGAAGAGTGCAGTGCAATTATTAAGAAAAAACTTCCTGAAAAATTAAAAGATCTTGGCAGTTTCACTATACCGTGTGCTATCAGTGAAAAATTTTATTGAAGAGCTTTATGTGATTTGGGAGCCAGCATTAATCTTATGCCTCTATCAATTTTTAAAAGATTAGAGATTTGGGAGCCAACATTAATCTTATGCCTCTATCAATTTTCAAAAGATTAGGATTAGGAGAGGTCTCACCTAATTATGTAACTCTTCAGTTAGCGAGTCGTTCAGTTATATATCCTATNCAATTATGATTTGAAAGATGCTGATAAGAAGAGATTGTTACAATTAAATGAATTGAAAGAATTAAGAAATGAATCTTATGACAATGATAAAATTTATAAGGAGAAACTAAAGTTATGGCATGATCAAAAGATTAACCAGAAGAACTTTGAATCAGGATAAGAAGTTTTGCTTTACAATACTCGGCTGAAGTTATTCCCTGGAAAATTGAAATCTCATTGGTTAGGACCCTTTACTGTGACTCAAGTTTATACTTACGGAGCTGTTGAAATTGAAGATCAAAAGACTGGAAATAGATTTTAAGTAAATGGACTCAGATTAAAACTGTATTTTGAGGGTAAAAGACCAAATTTTAAAGAGGTTTTAATGATCAGTCAACCTAAATAATACATGAATAGACTGGGCTGACGACGTTAAACAAAGCCCTTTATGGGGAGGCAACCCATAATTATCTTTATTTTTATTGCAATTATAGTAGTTTTATTTGAAATTATAGTTAGTTTGCGGGAGGCAACCCCATAGTTATTTTATTTTTTATTGCGATATAGTAGTTTTTATTTGAAATTATCTTTGTTTGTGGTAGTATTGAGCTCTACTACTCTTATTTACCCTTGAATCATTATAAAAATTGGATCAAAAAAGAAAAATTGGAACGCATTCAGACCAGAGTGAAACAATGCAATTTTTGCCTTGGGCGCCGACGGCGGGTTTTTCTCGAGAGTCCAGGCAATTAATTACAGAAGGCTCACCGACGGCGCCCTTGACCCCGTCGACGGTGAGACCGGTGAGACTTCTGTAATTTGACCAAAATAGACCATTTCGACTAAAGTTGACCAATTTGACCAACTTAACCTCAAGCTCGATGATTATTAATCTTTTGGTCAATCTAATTGAGCCAAAAATCTGAGGAGATTACTGACCAAAAGAAAATATATTGAGATTTTCATACCTATTTTAAACTATTCTTTATGATATTGCACTTTAAAGAAAGATATTTTGGATGTTTTGTTGCAGGAATGTTGAATTAGGGTCATTGGAGCAAAAAATGCAAAAAGGAGCGAATTTGGAGCGAAAATGACCGATTTGTGAAGATTTGAACTAGGGTGTCGATGGCGAGCCCAACGGCCCCGACGACAGACTTTTCCCGAGACTCCAGAATTAATTCACTTAGAAGGCCTGCCGACGGTGCCCTCGAGGCCGCCGATGGCGAGCTCGATAGTTATGTCCAACAAAGCATTGAATGAGAACGAATTTTGGAGGGGTGCTTAGGCAACTCTTGGGAAAACTCATCCACAACTTTAAAAAAAGAATTTGGCCAAAAATTGGAGAGAGACTAGAGGTCCTGGATGTTAGAAAGGTCTTGGAGGTTGGAGAGGTTCCATTAGTGTTTGCTAGATAGTCTAAATTGTGAGGAATTCTTCGAGAGATTGTAAGAGTGGAGGGAAAGTGAGAGATTTCTCCCTCCTTGCCACTTTGAAGAGGAATTCTGTGTGCTGTAAAGAAATGAGGAGATTCAGAGGAACTTCGAGGAGTTTTCTTGGGAAGAAATTAGAGATAAGTTTATTTATTGTTGTAGTTTGTATGACTTTAATTTTATATATGAATTTTGAGTTTTGTTGTGTTTTCTNTAGAGAGTCTAAATTGTGAGAAATTCTTCGAGAGATTGTAAGAGTGGAGGGAAAGTGAGAGATTTCTTCCTCTTACCGCTTCGAAGAGGAATTCTGTGTGTGTAAAGAAAGGAAGAGATTCAGAGGAACTTCAAGGAGTTTACTTGGGGAGAAATTAGAGATAAGTTTATTTATTGTAGTAACTTGTATGACTTTATTTTTATATATGAATTCTAAGTTTTGTTATGTTTTCCCCAAGAGATCTGAGTAGTTTTCTCTGTCTTTCTCCTTGTTTTAAGATTTATGAAATGGTGATTTAAATTGGTGAAGCCATGAAATTGTTTAAGAAATTGTGATGATCTTTTCACTTCGATTAATTTACTTTTAATCTGGCCAATTGATTTGTTGAAATATGTTGAGTTTTACAACTAAAGTGAAGATTACATTCAAGATTCAGGGAGGTTAAATNTCTTTCTCCTTGTCTTGAGATTTGTGAAATGGTGATTTGAATTGGTTGAGCCATAAGAATGTTAAAGAAATTATGACAATTTTTTCACTTCGATCTTAATTTACTTTCAATCTGGCCAATTGATTTGTTAAAATATGTTCAGTTTTACAACTAAAGTGAAAATTACATCCAAGATTCAGGGAGGTCAAAGCCCTTGGAAGTTGGGTGCAAATAAATAGAGAAATAAAATTATCGGGCGTAAAATTGGAGATTTTAAAGTGATAGACTAAAATCCCCAATTCGGTCCTATCGTTTGGGTACTGAAGTGTAGATGTTAGCCCTTAGGCGAGGGGAACATGGGAGCTCTGAAGTGAGAGTCGGTATCCTCCCAGCCTAGCCGCAAATTCAGTAAACAAGTGTAGGATTAGTGAATATTCTTTATGTCTGGATGAAAAGGTAAAAAATAGGTATGCTCCTATTTGATACAATACAAATTGAACTGGTTCACTTATCCATTCACTATAATTTCTTGACAAGGAGAAGGATGATTTCTTATATATTGAATATCACAGTCCATTCACTATAATTTCTTGACAAGGAGAAGGATGTTTTCTTATATATTGAATATCACATTAAAAACCTCAATCCATTCAATATAATTTCTTGACAAGGAGAAGGATGCTTTCTTAGATATTGAATATCACAAATTAAACCTCCATTCACTATAATTTCTTGACAAGGAGAATGATGTTTTCTTATATATTGAATATCACATTTGAACTTCACTATAATTTCTTGACAAGGAGAAAGATGCTTTCTTATATATTGAATATCACATTAAAAACCTCATTAGCTATAATTTCTTGACAAGGAGAATGATGCTTTCTTATATATTGAATATCACATTAAAAACTTTATCAGTATAATTAGTTAATTAAGAGTTATTAAAATTACATATTTATTGCAATTGCCTATTAGTGACATNCCAATTCGGTCCTATCGTTTGGGTGCTGAAGTGTAGATTTTATCCCTCAGGCAAGGGGAACGTGGGAGCTCCAAAGTAATAGCCAGTATCCTCCCAGCCTAGCCGCAGATTCAGTAAACAAGTGTAGGATTAGTCAATATTTTTTATGTCTGTACCAAAGGGTAAAAAATAGGTATGCTCCTATTTGGCACAATACAATTTGAACTGATTAACTTTATCCAGTCACTATAATTTCTTGACAAGGAGAATGATGCTTTTTTATATATTGAATATCACATTAAAAATCTCATTAGTATAATTAGTTATTTTAGAGTTATTAAATCTAAATATTTATTTCAATTGTCTATTAGTGACAGATAAGCAAATTGAATTTTGTTGTCGCGATTAAAGTATTATTTTTCCAAAATCTTAGTTCGCAGTTCTAAACCACTCCCTGTGGGATCGATATCTAGGACTCCATTAGAACCCTTTATTACTTGAGCGGNTATGATAATTAAACCCTCCTTAGTATCTTTAGTTATTTAATAGTTATTAAAATTATCTATTTATTTCAATTGTCTACTAGTGACAGATAAGCAAATTGAACTTCGTTGTTGTGATTAAAGTATTGTTTGTTTTCTAAAATCTTAGTTCGCAGTTCTAAACCACTCCCTGTGGGATCGATATCTAGGACTCCATTAGAGCCCTATATTACTTGAGCGATACATATACTTATGTTGATAAGTGTGACTTTAAAATTATTGAATATTTATTACATCCATATTTATCTTATATTCTTAGGCATATATAAAGTCGCCGGTCAAGGCTCTCCAAGGATGAGTGAAATTTCTCTACATAATCACTTCTCTTTCTATTATACCTATCAAGATGATCTGCAAAATGGCTCTAAATTCTGAACTTTATCAGCAGTAAAATTAATATTGTTCATCATCCTCTATAATAATTGATCTTGGGTCTCAGTAGACTCACCTCTAGAAGTAGAAGCACGTGAGGTAGATGGTCTAGATGTAGAAACAGCAGAAGTAAAAGCAGCAGACATTTCCATCCCATAACACCTTTTAAATCCTCCTCTCCTGCCAAAAATAGAATGTTCAGAATTAGTCTTCACATTCACCTTTGGAATAGGCTTTAGAGGCAACAGTACTTTCTCCCATCTATCACATTTCACTCCAGCCTGCTCACATAAAGAAAAGATCAAGGAAGCAAATCTCAGACTTGCAGTAGTAACGACAGTGGTAGAACTGATGATAGTCTGATATATCAAAGGTCTGTTGATNTACTTGCATTGATAAGTGTGACTTTACAATTATTGAATATTTTATACATCCATATTTATTGAATCTATAACTGTTATTAAGTTTTGGTACAGTTGTTAAGGAATTAAATCTCTTAGCAGCAGTATTAAATACTTATATTTTTAAGCATATATAAAGTCGCCGTCAAGTTTTTGGCGCCGTTACCGGGGAGTAAGCAAAAATTACAATTAAAGTAACAGACAAATTAGGATTATTAGAATATTGTTACTTGAATTTCAACTTATTTTGATATTTAGTTAATTGTTTTACTGTGTAGTGATTTCAAATTGTATGCATAAATTTGGACCTAAAAATCTTATACCCTATGATTTGGAATTAGAATGCACTGTTAGAAAAATTAGAAGATTGAGAAGAGAACCTTGAAGTTCTGATACAATGGAAAACAACATGAACAATAAAGGATTAGAGAATGGACACCATCCTAGACCCCTACGAGATTATGCAAATCCTATAGCAGATGAAATGCACTTATCTATCCAAAATCCTGATGTAGTTGTTAATTCATTTGAGCTTAAACCTACTATTATCCAAATGGTACAAAACAATCAATTCGGAGGTACACCAAATGAAGATCCTAATCTACACCTCGCTAGTTTTCTAGAACTGTGTGCTACTTTTAAATATGACAGAGTTTCAAACGATGTTGTTAGACTTAGACTTTTTCCTCTTTCACTGAGGGATAAGGCTAAGATGTGGTTAAATTCATTAGCACCAGGATCTATTAGAACATAGGGAGAACTTTCATAGAATGTTCTATCCAAATATTTCCCTCAATCTAAAACTGCTAAACTTAGAAATGACGTAACATCGTTCTGTCAAATTGATGGAGAGTCAATACACAAAGCTTGAGAGAGACTTAAAGATCTTCTTAGGAAATGCCCTCATCATTCGTTACCAGATTAGTTGATAATTCAAACTTTTTATAATGGATTAGTGGTATGACTTAGATCGATTATAGATGTTGCGGCTGGTGGTTCTTTAATGTCAAAATCTTTTGATGAGGCTTATTCATTAATAGAAGAGATGGCTACCAACAATTTTCAATGTCCCTCTGAAAGTGTAAATCCTAAAAGAGTAGCTAGTATCTATGATTCTGATGCAATATCTATGTTAGCTTCGCAGATTGCTGCAATATCAAAGAAATTAGATCATTATGGGATGAATTATTCTCCAACACCTCCTATGATGGAAGAGAATTCATAGGCAATTCGTGGNAAATATTTCGTAGTAGCCTCATTAGACCGTACATCTCTCTTGGTATATCCATATAATAGGTAGGAGCATAAAACTGACTAAAAGGTAGAAAATTTAGGAAATGAGAAAAAAGAAATGTATATTTTGCACCCTATTTATAGGAAAAAGTGACACGAAAATCAAGTGAGTATATATATTAGCAATATTTATTATTCATTAAATGAACAATTATATTATTTAATTCTCTTATTCTTATGAAAATTTCACTTCCAAAGAAATATGAGAATCATGAAACTAATTATGTACATTAGAAATATGCCAGCACGAATCTCGAGAAGATACGATGGACCACACAAAGAGGATTGATGTACGAACATTGCTTATCATACCAATTGACCTTTGAAGTCGACCGAGCCGACCCAATGAACATCGTGTGATCACGTCAAGGCCTACGCAACCAACATATGCCATTATAAACATCAACAATCACTCGGAGGGAATTCCTTCAATATAGACACATTGACCGAAAATAAGCTGTCTATCACCTTACGATAATACAACCTCGATCTGCTGGATAGAATCAATATGTGACGGACAACATTTTATATTTACCTATGTGTTTTTAAATTTGATTAAATTGGACAAATTCATAATTGAGAGAAAATGAATTAAAGACTAAATTTCAAATATAATATTATTTTGCATCGAACTTCGAGTTTTTTTCAAACAAACAATTGAATTTTCAAAACCTTTACATTAGGAATGCAATGCAGTGCTACTGTTGCTAATCAAGAAGCCTCTAACTAAACCTCTATTGAATCTTCATGATAATCTCGAAAATTAATATCGGAAGAAAATAAGTGAAAAGTTAAAGGTAGCTCAAGGCTCATTGCATTTTTTAAAAGGAGCAATTACATACACACCTCCCAAAACTTGCAATTTATAAATCAACTACTCTCTTTCATCCATTTTTTAAATTCTCACTCAAATATCAAAATTGAAGGTAAAACCCCAATCTAGATTTTTCATTTTTTCAAATTCTCAATACTTTGGTCTTGACACATATAAATATATTGGTTAGGAAGTTTAAAAAAAAAATCTTGACAGTTAATTTATAATTATCAATATTTCGTGTGGGTTCTATACAATTATCTCTTTTTAAAATTCCTAAATCATTATATATATAATGCAATATTTGAACAAAATCTTATATAATTAAATACACAAGGATTTTCTTATCTTTATATTCTCTGATATCAATACAGCAATATTTTCCAAAAGTACATATATTTTAGTTCCCTTTTATGTTTCAAGCTGTGGAGGGGCATTCCACAGTGAATTTTCTATTTGGTTTTCCAATTGATTTTAGTGGCATTTTTAGCTATGATTGAATCATTTTCTGGAATTATTAATTTTGAACGAATTTTAATTATTTTGACTTTTTATTCTCATTTTCTTATTGCAACGACGTGATTTTGTAATGTACGTTTACGGTGGTTTGAACTTCACCCCTCCAATCTTAGAAAAATAAAAATAAAAATAAAGCATCAATGCCTTAAATGCGGGCGGCCCCACCAATCCGAACCTTTTCACTAAATACTATATGATGCTGCATTTATATGCGTCCTCTGAATTCCTTTTCNCCCTCCAATCTTAGAAAAATAAAAATAAAAATAAAGCATCAATGCCTTAAATGCGGGCGGCCCCACCAATCCATTTATACGCGTCCTCTGAATTAGCCGCTTTCCTTTTACAACAGAGGAATTTGATAAGAATTTTAATCCCCCGAGCTTCGGTGGCATTCAAGAAGAAGAATCAGGTAATTCAAGCGGACGGAAGGGATCGGATTGCGAGCCTTTTGAAAAGGAGTTGGCCGTAATCGAACCAGATACGCTTCTCNAGAATTTTAATCCCCCGAGCTTCGGTGGCATTCAAGAAGAAGAATCAGGTAATTCAAGCGGACGGAAGGGATTGCGAGCCTTTTGAAAAGGAGGTGGCCGTAATCGAACCAGATACGCTTCTTCTTGGTCTCTCTCTCGTCCACACTTTCTCTGTAGGACGTCGTATCGAATAAGCCTTCTGCGATCTTACTTTCGCCAAAACCTGAAGGTGGCTATAAATTCCCTGTTTTCATTTTAACATCTCATTCGCCTTCTCGTTGCGAAGACCTAGTAGGTTTTTTTCATTTGTTGCTGTCAAATTTGATCGAGAAGTATTTTATTTATTTATTTATTTTTGGGTTTTCTCCTTCGTGTTCAGAGACTGGAAACTGCAAAGAGGAACAGGATCCATGGAGGGAAGTGGCGCAGGAAATGGGTTTGGGTGCAGCAAGGCGATAGAGTTGAATGGAAGCGGGAAGAAGGTTGAGAAACCCATTCCTCCTTGCTGCAGGAAGGCGATGGCTGCGCTGCCTGAGGCGGAAGCGAAGTTGCATGCCACAGTGGTATCGGGATGGTTCTCTGGACATTGGTGCCGCTCTGGTCAATATCTGTTTACTTTTGGCCGTTTTATTTGAATTTTGTATAAATTTGATGATGTTCTTACAAGTTTTTTGTAAAAATAACTGTAGATAAAAACACCAAGCCTCTTTATTACAACAATCCGATGTGGCCTGGTAAGCTTTTTCTCAATATGCTGCTGTTTTTTCGTTTTATAGAATACATAGGTTCAATGCGTTAAGGATAAAATCTTTAGCCGATTCTGGATTGCGAGCTGTTGGATATTTTTCGTTTCAGTTTCTGAGAGTTTTTATGTTAGAAACTGAAGTTGGTTATTAAATCTTTTTGGCCGGTACTGGTTTTGGTTAGGCATTGCCAAATAGCAAGATACGTTATGATTGAAATGCAGATATAGAAGTTATTCCACTTTGTACGGCAAGAGCAAAGTAGGTTATGGCTATTGTGGTGTTCATTGGCCTTATTCCCTAGTTACTACTTGAATAATCCACAACTGAATCTCGTCCACTCATTTATTTAAACCTAATTCTCACTCAGCACTGCAATGAATTCTATACTACTGCTTAAGGAAATCCGTCTAACTTTAATGTTTAATATGCATCTTAAATCTTGTATGTTTCCTTTTGTAGTCATTCCAAATGGATTTAGGCATATTGATGGATCTGTTCGATTCAACCACCATAATTTACTGCAATGAACAACCTAACACTGAATTTAATTGAAGAAAGATTAAAAAATCTTTAGCGTGTTGAGAGGATTGGGAAAG
>JXCR01031040.1:0-13707 GCA_002079205.1 Phalaenopsis hybrid cultivar | reverse complement strand
TTGGACAATCTCTCTTCATATGACCCGACTCCTTGCAACTGTAGCAATGAATTGTCTTTTTGTTTTTGGACTTGGATCTGAAATTTCGCCTTATAGAACGCTTATTTTCTTTCTTCCTTCCACAATCCTGCTTACCCTTAACATATAAACTGTCACCGTGAGAGTTTTTCCCTGTATTCTACTTCCGCTGGTTGTGAGCCAACAACGCTGCAGTAATCTCATCAACTTTGATAGTCTATTTCCCATTTGTCAGAGTAGTCACCGGGTGTTCATAGGAAGAGGTCAATGAACACAACAAAATCATCGCTCGATCTTTATCCTCAATACTCACATCAAGCCGTGACAAGTCTGTGATTATTTGATTGAATCCATTAACATGCTGCGCCAGATTAGACCCTTCTTGCATCTTCAACTCATACAACTTTTACTTCAGATACAACTTGTTCGTCAGAGATTTTGTCATAAACTGAATTTCTAATTTCTTCCTAATCTCCACTGGAGATTTTAAATTCATCACGTGATACATAACCTCGTCTGCCAGACATAGACGTATCGTCGCTGCCGCTCGCTGTTGCAATTCTTCTCAATCTTCATTCTCCATGACATCTGATTTTGTTGCCCTCATGGCCTTCAAGATTCCCTGTTGCGCCAACAGATCTTTTACCCTCGTTTGCCACAATCCGAAGTTACCAGTTCCGTCAAACTTCACCACATCGAATTTCACACCATAAAATGTCATATGAAAATTAATCCTGCAACAAATGTTTTCCGTTGCAGAGAAAATCTCCAATTACACCTCCCTGCAGGGAATATTCTCCTTCATGATTCCTGAATTCCTTTCCTTCCCAGGCCTTCTCCGCAGGCAGTTGTCTCGGAATGTAAAATTGCTGCCTTTTGTGAAAGGAATTATTTCCTTAATTAAAGCTTCCAGCAAAGGAAATTTCCTTATCCGCTTCCGCTTGGTTCGCGCCTTCCGCTCTCTTGGTCTGCTTCGTCTCCCTGCTCGAAGCCCTACCAGAACTTCCTCTGATCGCGAACTTCCCCTCCTTCGACAGAAATCACCGCGATCGAGAAAACTGTCGAAGTTCGAAGCCCTACCCGAACTCCTTCGTGCTCATCGATCCGTAGAAGCCTCGCACTTGTCGCCCCGAATGCCTGTCGCGGAAGAATTGCGGAAGAACCGCGATTTGTGCTTATTGCGATTCTGCTTCTCCCTCCCGCGATTCGTCTCTTCTGTGATTCTCTTTCCGTCGCTGAAACAACAACTACTACGCGATCCTTCTCTGCTCCAATGCCCAAACCAGATATTCCTTCTATGCACAGAAATCTTTCCCAGCAGCCTTCAACAAAGAAACTTGCTGCCGCCGATCGAGAAGCTGATCCGTCCTCCCAGCAGCCTCCCACGCCGAACTATTCTCTGCCCTCAAACCTGGTTCGGATATCATTTGTTGAGTAAATTAGGGCGAAGAAAAACAAGAACGACACAAATCCAGAAGAACACAGAGATTTAACGAGGTTCGACAAAGATGCTTACGTCATCGGGAGCAGAGCGACAGCTTCCTTTCAATATTCAGAAAAGAGGTTACAGAATAAAGGGATACCTCTTGAGGTTACTAACATACCTATTTATAACCCCATGAGTAAACCATAGACACAATATTTTATTACAACATTACTCCTGTACCATACCGTGGGGTTTTGCCCCCGCACCCCAACCCACGTAACTTCTTAATTTGGACAGATTTTTCCGCTCCGGTCCGCTCCGGTCTGCTTCGATCTAACGTTTGTCCCTATATGTTATATGAGTCATATCATAACAAATATCCTTTGTGACTTTTCATAAAGCTGAAACCGAGGCCAAGAAAATTCTGGAAACTTTTGGGATTTTAGGTAGCTGCTGTACTTTTCTTCTTTACGATTTTTGATGGCAGCAACCGTACTTTTCTTCTTTTGGATCTGTTCCTAAGCTTCATACCTTTCATTTCTTCTATTCTTTACTTCTTCTCATCATCAAAACAGAGAGTTGCAATCAGTTTTGCTTCTGAAGTCAAAACTATAAATTCATATGTTCAGCATTCTGTAAAGCTGAAAACAGTGAAAGTCGAAAGGATTTACTATATCTAGTATTGATAAAAGGTGAAATCATTTTCTCTCCATGTACATGTTACTCTTGTTTTAGGTGCTGTTCAAATTTTCATATCTGTTTCACAGCAAACAAAACCTTTAGTTGTTTGGATTCAATATCTACTCGAAGCAGCTAAAGCAACAAACCCCATTCTCACCTCAACCTTTCTTCCCAAAACCTTTATAACACGCGTACACTTGTGAAATTTAAATGCATACCAAAGATTCCTATGTTTTTACATATATGATATCAGATTTTTGATGAATTACACACATACCATTTAATATATTTACTTATGCAATGCTTGATATCTGAAATATACATGCTAGATTCATTAAATTCTGGTGTATTTACTTATATATCTCCTAAACTGAAAATATGTGCATATTTTCTTAATCCTTTAGTATTTACATGTGTTATACTTAAATTCCAAATGAAGTGTTGTTGTTTTCTAATCATGATGTATTTACACGTGTTATTTTTAATTTGCAAATGCAGATTTATTGTTTTTCCTAATCCTCAAGTATTTACGCATGTTATACTTAAATTCCAAATGAAGGTTTGACTAGTTTCAGCTTTTCAAAGTATATACATATATAACACTTAATTGAAACGTATAAGTTTCGGATTTTCAATATATTTTCATATATAACGCTTAATTTCAAATTTTACGTTACAAAATTTTTAAAAATTTATGTATTTAAATACATAGCATCCAAACTTTTAAAATAAGAATATAGGTTAGTTAATTCTTCAAGTATTTACACATATAAAATGTTTAAACTTCATGAATTGAAATATTAAACTTTAAATTTTCCATTCCTTAATATATTTTCACATATAACACTTAAATTGTAATATTAAGCTTCAGTTTTTATTCAATCTCAATATATTTAAATACGTCACACTTCATTCAAACACATAGATTCAGATTTCAACGTATGTATATATATATTATTTAATTGAAATGTATAAGTTTTAGATTTTCAATATATTTACATATATAGCACCTAATTTTATTGTATCCACTCAGATTCTTCAATGTATTTGCATTTCCAATATTTAATTTCAAGGTATGCTATTTATTCCCAAATCTTTATGCACTTACACATATAACACTTAAAACAAGTGTGTGTGTGTGTGTGTGTGTATGAAATCCAGATTTTGTTTTTTTTATCCTCATAATACTTTAAACAAATATATATATGCAGATTTCCTAAATACTTATGTCTTTACATGTGTAGTGTTTGAATGTATATGTTTTTTTCTGATTTTTCTTTATCTTTACGTGTTTATTTGCATAATACCTAAATTTAAGTACATGTTTGCTGATTTTGTAATCTTCTATATCCTCACACTTATATAAAACTTAAACTTAAATGTATATATGCAGATTTTAGTAACCCTTTATATGTTTACATGTATAACATTGGAAATCGATTATTCTGAATATCAAATTTTGTATGTTTTGTTATTTCATTTACATTTTTAATGCTCAAACTCATACATTAGGATTTTCTGAGCTTTATTGTAATACATGCATAATACTTGCACTTATATACCAAACCTTAAATTTTACAAGTTTTCATAGCATCTATGTATCTAATACGTAAACTCATAGATTCGTTATAAGTTTTTTATTTTTTTATTGCATTTATATGTGTAATACTTAAATTTAACACACATGTGCTCATGTTTTCTCGATCTTTTATGTTTATATGCACAATGCCTAATTTTAAATGTAATTTTTCTGTTTTTCTTGATTCTTATGTGTTTGTGTGTATATTGCCTAAATATAGGATTCTAGATTCTTCATTCCAATGCATATGCATATATAACATTTAATTTGAATATCTATATATAAACAAAAAAATAAGCATATATATGTTTTAAAATTCCTAATGTGTTCACATATCTGATAACTAAACTTGGAAATAAGCGTACAGGTTTTATAAACTCTCAATTACATATCTAACACTTAAACTAGTATATTAAGTTCAGGTTTTTTTATTTTTTATTGTATCTGCATGTATAACATTTGAATTCATATGCTAAACTCTCAGATTTTACAAATTTTTTACATTCATATGCAGAAAATTTGAATGTAGTTTTACTGTTTTTTCTTGATTCTTATGTGTTTGTGTGTATATTGCCTAAATATAGGAGTCTAGATTTTTCATTCCAATGCATATGCATATATAAAATTTAATTTGAATATCTATATATAAACAAAAAAATAAGTATATATATGTTTTACAATTCCTAATGTGTTCACATATCTGATAATTAAACTTGGAAATAAGCGTACAGGTTTTATAAACACTCAATTACATATCTAACACTTAAACTAGTATATTAAGTTCAGGTTTTTTTATTTTTTATTGTATCTGCATGTATAACATTTGAATTCATATGCTAAACTCTCAGATTTTACAAATTTTTTACATTCATATGCAGAAAATTTGAATGTAGTTTTACTGTTTTTTCTTGATTCTTATGTGTTTGTGTGTATATTGCCTAAATATAGGAGTCTAGATTTTTCATTCCAATGCATATGCATATATAAAATTTAATTTGAATATCTATATATAAACAAAAAAATAAGTATATATATGTTTTACAATTCCTAATGTGTTCACATATCTGATAATTAAACTTGGAAATAAGCGTACAGGTTTTATAAACACTCAATTACATATCTAACACTTAAACTCGTATATTAAGTTCAGGTTTTTTTATTTTTTATTGTATCTGCATGTATAACATTTGAATTCATATGCTAAACTCTCAGGATTTTACAAATTTTCATTGCATTTACATTTCTAACTTTTGAACTCATGCCAAGTTTCAGATTTTACAAATTTTCATTGTATTTACTATAAAGTTTCAAATTTTCTAAGTTTTTACATATATAAAACCTAATTTCAATTATAAACTTTCAGATTTTTAATTCTTCATGTATTTACATATCTAATACTTAAATTTAACTATAAAGTTTCAGATATTTCTATGCATTTAAATATGTAACACCTAAATTCAATATAGACTTTCAGATAAAAAAAACCTAAACATTTTTATGCCTAACATTTAAATTTAATACAAATCTACAGATTTATGTATTTATTTTTAATTTTTTTTACCTTAAAAACTTACACACCAAACATTCAAATTAAGTATGAAGTTACAAATTTTCTCAACTTTAAGTATTTACATGCTTAACATCTAAATTCAGCTATGCAAACTTGCATATTTTTAAATCCCTAAATATCTACACTTCTAATACTTTATTTCATACATAAAATTTTCTTAACTTTAATTTATATACCTACTACCTAAATAGAAATGTCAAGTTACAAATTTTATAAATCTTCATATTTTTATACATCCGATACTTAATTTTTTTTTGTGAACTTTCAAAATTTCCAGACATTTATACATTTACACATTTAGCACTTAATTCTAATATAAACTTTTAAATTTTCTTCTTAATTCTTAAATAATTTGAATTCATAACAACCAATTTTTTTTATTCTCAAACATGTCATTTTATTGAAAGAAGTATTATGTTACTAAAAGTTGAATGATATGAATGTAAACTTTGAAGATTAGGGATCACATATGTGAAAACTTAGAATTGGGCAGCATGCATGCAATAAATCTTACAGTGTATTTCTAAAACCTGCAAAAACAACCATTTTTCTCACTATTTATCATTCTCAAAGCTTATCCCAAATCAACCTAAACGACCTGAAAACAAAGTTTCAATGACTTAGTTCTCTTCTACATTTAAGGAACCTTTCTTAATCTTGTTTAGATGTTATTGATAGTTGACATATTGATTATTGAATTTTCTATGACTTTGCTTGTTTTGATTGTGCTTGTATTGTTTACTCGTTAGACATATTAGGTTATGGAGGTTATCTGAACGGGAAAACAGATTTTCTATGCACATTGGAAGTGCTTGTAAAATTTATTACTAAAATTTTATCATTGAAACTATAATTTAGAAATTGTACCCATCCACAGCTGCTTTCATCAACAATGTACTTATATGTAATAGACCTGTTGGTGCTTGGGTTTACAAGAATTGAACCTTCTAATGCTCCACGATCCATAAAAAATCGTTAACCATAAACTTGTTGCTTTTTGTTCATGCACGTGAGTTGGCAGCGTGCTAACTAAATTCTAGCCATTCATGAAATATTTTTCCATGCCATGGATGTAGTAATGTGCTTAATTGTACAAATAGAATCTATTTCAAATTTAAATACTCAAGACTATCATGTCGATCTAGCTGGATTTAGTTTCGTGGATTATAGTTATTCTTTTTTTAACCTACCATTTTAACTCGGAGATTATACAGTTTGATGTGGAATATGTGGGTTTGTGGATTTGTAGTCTTATATATTTCCAAAATTAAAATACATATAATAATAATAATAATAATAATAATAATAATAATAATAATAATAATAATAATAATAAACTAAATTGGAATGTTTGGTTTGAGATGAGGCAGCATACGGTTTTGAGGCAGAATTTTATGTTATCAGTTTTCCACCTCCATGATGCACAGGCAATGTCATTTTAGCTGTATGCTTACTCAAACTTTGAACTTATGCATCATGGAATTAGGCATTGTTATTATGATTTCTATTTGAGCATGTTGCATATCCTATATTTTTCTGTGAGATTGTGATGCCATGACTTTATTGTTGTTGCTTGGAAATTTTATATGTAATTTGATAATATTTATTTCTTTTGGGAAATTCAATTTGGATTAATTGAATTGAAATTTAAAGTAATTTAAACTTAAAGTTAGGATTAATTTGAACTGCTTTACCAACTGCATTTATTAGCATAGTTATGAGCATCTTATAAATAGTCGTTTAAGGAATGTAATTTAAAAACTTTTATTTTTTGAATTGATTTTTTACCTAACGTATTTATTAGGCTAGTTATGACTATTCTATGAATAGTCTAAGCTATGTAGTTAAAAAAAGTTACATTTAGTAAAATTTATTTTGTCTAATTTAAAATCCTATGAGTTCAAGTTCGATATCTGGTTGATTCTATTGCAATAAACGTGTGATTACATAAGTCTCAGAGGAGTTGTTTTTTTTTACTATTGGGAAACTTTTTATTTTAATTTTCGCAAATTCATTCTTTGTTCTGTTTTAGTCCTATAATTTTGCATTAAATTGTTTAGTGCTCTTGATTGAAATAAAAAAATGTCACTTTATAAATTTAATTTGTTGAAATTAGTTTGATTTCCATGGTGATTTTATTTCTCTCAGGTTTCTTTTTGAAAATTTGGTTATTTTTATTATTTTGGTATTAATTTGACTTAAAGTCTACTAGCATATATTTTTATTTAAAGAAAGTTAGTTTTGATTAATTTGTAATTTGTGATATGGGAATCCTATATTTTTTAGCATAACAATCACGTTAGTTGTGTTTGAAACCCTAATTTTGAGTGTATTCCATGGGTTATTATGCTTTATGCTGTGTCAACATGTTGCTTAGAAGTGGGGTTAATTAGCAAGTTAACTTAATAAGTCTTGAAAGAAATGTCATATTAACAAATTTGAAAAATCAAAATTTTGAATTACTAAACAGGAAAAATCAAATTAATGACAACATTAGTCTAGTTATAATAATAATTGATAATCTTTTAACAAGCCAATTAAGTTTATTTGCGTGAACCTATATGGACTCCAAATATAATGATAAATCAATTTATTTAAATATTAATTGTAGTATGATACTGGTGAATTATCTTGATAAAAGAAATTAAGCTTTTTAATAAGGATGGTTATGAAAGCAATTAGCATCATTTTTTTTTTCGCGTAAATGATGTTATAATCGAAGAAGTTAAGAGACTTGTTCTGTGATTGTAAAATTGATTCGAAAATTTTTTATTGACCTTTTATTTGATGTTGGAAATTTTTTTGAATGTCAAACCATGTCTAATGAATGACGAGTGAGTTGTAAAAGTTAAATTAATTGTTTGATTTAAAAATTATTTTATGAATATGCAAAAGCAAAGAGATTAGAAAGGGAGCTAACGACAACCTAGGTTGAAATAAAAGAAATTTTAAATGGGAAATAGTCGCCTTTGTCATATCATGATAGTTTTTTTGGATGAGTTTATATTACCAAAGAAAGGGACCAGAACTGTCACTCGACCTATGAAGAAATTTGAAGAACTATTGTTGCTTCCAAGAACATTGAAGATTATGAAAGTATGCTCTCCAAATTTAGTTCTAGTTTCAGATCTAATATCAAGACAGAGATGCCGCCTTTTCAAATTCCATCAGTTGACCCCGCCACCCGCTTTTTTTTGGCTTTGTTTTTACTTGGTTGCCTCTCGTTCCCCGCATTCACGTCTACCCTAGCGTTACGTTCTCACAGAGCTCTGCTCCCCTTTCTCCTCCTTGCACTCACTTCTGCCTAGCGGTTCCGAGTCTCTCTTCTCTGTTGTCTTCTGATATCTTCTTACCCCTCTTTCCCATTATGTTATCTCTTCTTGTGAGGTTCGTGGTTGATGTTGAGGATATATATCTGCGTTTTTTGGCTTTCTTTGCGGTAAAATGGTTTTTATGAATCTTTCAATTGCAATCTTGATTTTTCTGAGGAATGGCTTAGCTCTTTGATTGTTGTTTGCGGCTTGGTTTTTTGTGGTTTATGGCTTAGCTTTGTGATTGTCTTTTGTGGCTCGGTTTTATGACTCTATGGAGAAAATGAGAGAGAAATTAATGGAAAAATACCATATTGCATTTAAATTTTATTGAAACACTTGGAAGTATAGGAGTTCTTACGGTTTTGCTTCTTCGCTCCTTGTGATTTTTGGTTCATTGTAGTTGTTGACATGTTTTGCAGTTCGGGTTTCATTCTATGAAATATTGAATAAAGGGAGAGGAAAAGACTAGATTGCATATTCTTTTTATGTGAAATTTGAAAGTTATTTTGTGGTTAGGTTCATGCGGCTCTTTGCTCTTTGCGTTGATGGTTCTGCGATGGTGGTCGTTGTGATGATGTGATGCTTGTGATGGTGTGGTAGTGGTGGGTTGGTGGTGGTGGTCGTTGTGTGTCGGTGGTGTTGTGTTGGTAGTGCTGTGTTTGTGGTGTTCTGTTGGTGGTGGTGGTTTCGTGTTGTTTGTATGTGTGTTGGTGATTGTTTTGCTCGTGGTTGTGTGCTGGTGTGTTGGTTGAATATGTGTTGGTGGTGGTGTGGTGGGGTGTTGGTAATTCTTTTATGTTCATTGTTAATGCTTATTTTCTTTGATTTGTAGACTCTTAAACGACCCTTTATATTTATTATGATAGATATTTATGATGATTAGTTCTTTTCATGCTAGTAATACAATGACTAAGATTAAAAAAATTGGTTCTTCTGCTATGTGGGATAATGATACCAAAATAATATTTTGTGACATCTGTCTCAAGGAGGTTGAATTGGGAAATAGGCGAACAACCTATTTTAACAAGGAGGGCTGACAAAATATTATAAAAAAACCGAGAGAAAGTATAGAAAGGGAATACGATAGGATGCAATTGAAACACAAATGGTATCGATTGAAAAAGGACTGAAAAATTTGGAAAGAATTGAAGCGAGGATCCACAGTCTTGGGTTGCGATCCAATAAAGCGAATAATTGATGCTTCAGAAGAACGGTGGGCCGAGAGATTAAAGGTAAGAATTTATGAAACATCCACTCCTTCAATCAATTTTTTATTTTTTCATAAGCATCAACATATTAATCTTTCATTATTTTGTAGATGGTGCCAACTGCGAAAAAAATTAAATTAAATGGAATTGAGCATAAACTGGAAGATAAATTAGATCGTATGTTTGGTGGAGTTATGACAACTAACAATCATGCATTGACCCCTAGCGAGCAAGCGTTTGTTAACATATTTGAGCACTTGAATGTCGAACAAACAACAGACTTCAGTGAAAGCCCTTGTTCGAACCTCAATGAAGTTGAATCCACCGATCGATCAAAGCTGCCGAGGGTTGAGGAAACTTCCATTCAACAAGTTTTGCAAATTCTGGAGGCAACTCCAGAGATTTACGAGGACATGACGTTATATTTGTTCTCTCTGAAGTTGCTTGAAGCCCCGATCCGGAGAGAGTTCTTTATTAAGATAAAACCTGATCTTAGGGTCCCTTATATACATTATTTTCATGACAAAAGGGTCCTTTGAATTTCTTTTTTTTTTCAAGTTGGACAATTTATGTCTTTTTTTGGCACACTGTCAAATGCTATTTTGGATATTTGTTTTTTATCGTACTTTTTATTACTTTGCAATATTCACATAACTACGAGAGATAGTTTTACGGGTGTCCAAGAAGAAGAATAAAAATCTATTACTTCTTTAGTCGAACATATTGGTTGGAGGAATTGATTGCCGATAGTGATCAGGCGTGCCGAGTTTCCTTGGAGGACGACTTATCTCGGTAAATAAACCAATTACATTTTAAAAATAATATTATCATATTATTAATTATTATTTGAATAGTCATTTTTTAATTTTGATTGTCGTGTTACATTTTTGTGAGGTGTCTGATTTTATTTTGTAATACTCATACTTGATATTTGCTTTCAAATATGAAATGTGTTTGTATGAATATTTTTGTTATAAACGACAGTGTAATACATGGGCAGAGATGGCATTTGTTTTGAAACAACTGCAACATATCTGTTTCAAAATTGAAAAAAATAAACAAACAATCAGTTTATCTACGGTAGCTTCTGCGCAATAATTTTTTAATAAGCTGCAGTTGCACCAAATATATTCTAATTCTTTGATTATAATGTGTTGCATTATAGCTACTCTCAAATTTGACTCTGTTTGGAAGATAACTATAATTTTTCAAATCTATTTAATATATGAGAAACTTTGCAAGTTTATAATTGATAGTGTTTGTTTTATTTTTTGATTTAATTTATCCTATATCACATGAATTTAAAAGTTGAACCGCATTCACAACCATATAAGATAGCTTGGTTAAATAAATCTACTATTTTATTGTCTTGGAGGTGTTTGTTATGATTCAATGACTGCTTATAGTGATAGAATCTTGCTTATATATTTTGGGTAAATTTTGGCAGTATTATTACATGTTTTATCTTATGGGATGTCTATCACATTCTTTCATGACTAATGGGGGAGTGATAGTTTGAAACCTTCAAAGCCTAAGAGTATAGAAGAATTCAGTGCCTCTCAGTGAAGTGAAATGTTTTTGCATATGCTGGGTATGCATGCATTTGAGAAAAATAAATATGGAAGAAACAGTGATCTATGTATTGATATATGTAGACTTGAGTAATGCAATGCTTGCAATTATAGTTTTGCTTGATGATTCAATCAACTTTTGGTTCATTTTAAATGTATTTATCTTGATAAAATTTCCAATGAATTATCTGCGCCGAGGAATATGCATTCTGCTATTGTTTTAATTCCTCGACCATCTCCGTCTTATTTACCTTGTCTTATTTATCTTTTTATTTGCTGAATCTCACAAATTATTTTGAACTTATTGGTTGAAATTTATAAGGGGTTATTAGTGAAAAAAATGCATGAATGCTTGTATTGTACATGCTCTACTTGCAGCTAAAATGGATGATAATTGGAGGATGTATGTAGATACTTGAGCAACTAATAAAATTTGTTATATGAAATGATGACCAAATTAAAGTATTCAATAGAAGCTTGTGATATTTGTTATATTGTTTGATAAAAGTTCATGTATCAAGAGATTTTTCATATTATTTCTGATGGAAGCCCAATCAATTAATTTATCAAAGCCTATAAATGTTGTATATTTTTGTAGGCTTGGTATATTTGTATAACAATTCAGACATGTATATTTAAATTCAACCTTGTGCATTATATGGAAAGATTCGCTTATGAAGACTCCGTCTTAAGTAGATTATTTTTTTTTGGCCCAAACTGAACAACTTACATTAAGAGTTTGTTTTTTTTGGCAATGGTTTGTCTTGCAGGGATACCTAGTTCCTTTGTCAAGTTGATTTTATTTTTGGGCATTTACATACATAACACACAATTCTTTTGTATTTACACATCTAGCACACGCACATTCATTTCTACAAGCTTCTCCAATCATTGACATCACATAAAAATACTACATAAGAATTTTGTGGTATGTATGAAAATTTCCCTTTCTTTTTTTATCAGCACTAAACTAAATGCTAATCAATCTTCGTCATGGTTAGTGTTACTTGGTACCTCTAAAAAGATTTGTCTTGCATTAGCTTTCCTCAGCCGTAAACTTCCCAAGGGGACTTCTTTGTTTATTTGATTTCTTTTTTCTAGTGGAACTAAACCTTCCATTGTTGTGGCTGGGCACAGCGGCCACTCTCAGTTTGTGTTAGATTGGCAATGACGTCGCTTTCCGCCATGCCAAGCCTGCCAATTAATTGAAAACTTATTTTAGACGCAAGGCTAAAAGGGCAATTGAGTCATTTTTTAACTATTATTGTTTGACATAAATATGACTTATTATATTTAGGGTTAAGTTATGCTTGCTATTGTTGCCTTTGGGTCGTAGGGTTGGTGTTTGGGAGAGATCGCCCATCTCTAAATTGTAGGTGCTTATTTTTTTTATATTTGAGTTGTGTTTCTTGAGATTATTACAACAAGCCTTTGTCCCACTAAGTGGGGTTATCTACATGAATCATTTTTCAAAATATTTTATTCTGTCCTAGTATTCATGAAAGACCTTGGGGGTCCTATCAGTTTGCTCCTTGGTCTTCCATGCATAGCCAAGCCACTGCCCTGGTCTTGGGTGCCTTTCTCATGAGGAATTATATGCTTATTTGCATGGCATAGCTCAAGGAACTTAGCGGGCAAAAAAATAATTTTAAATGTTAGTAAATATTTTGCAAAATTTATGTACATACCACAATTTTTTAGTATTTACATATCTAACACCCAAACTATTTACACTCACAACACTATTGTCATAAACCTTACACATGGCAAGTTGTATTTCATTTTTTTAAATTATAGTGATGATGGTAATTTTGATGTGATTTTGAGGAGTTGAGTGTTATGTATGTAAATATGAATTTTTAGGTGTTGGAGATGTAAATACATAGGCATCGTGTGGTATGTATGTAAATGCCCCAAATAATTAATGAATTAAAAAGAGAAAACTCTTCGTGTTTCTTTCTAGAGAGCCTCTACAACTTATAAAATAAAACATGTTTGGCATCAATATATATTCTATTTTTTTTCTTTTATTAAAAAAAGCATGTTTATTTAGGATTTTTTTGGGATGTTTTAGGTTTTTTGTTTTTATTTTTTGCTTTGGTTTTTTGTTTTTATTTTTGCCTTTATTTTAAAAACATGTTTGTTTAATACATTTTTTTTATTTCTAAAACTAAATTATCTTGTTTTCAAAACATTCAAATCATATGAAAGTTGTTTTTTAGTGATTTTAAAAGTATCTAAACATGTTATAAGGTCAAGTAGAAATAGGGCTGTAAATGAGCCGAGCTTGAGCGAGCTCAGGCTTGGCTCGTGTTCTGCTCGTTCGAAATAGCTCGTGTT
>JXCR01031021.1:157146-184766 GCA_002079205.1 Phalaenopsis hybrid cultivar | reverse complement strand
ATCCATGGTTGTTGTTCTACTTCATTCCTATTAATTCTTGATATTGAGTTAATGAATTTCATTAAAGGAGGATTCCCGACTTTATTTTAATTGAAATTATATTTTATTATGCTTTTGGATAATATGGGCTTGAATTTGAATTATTAAATCATATTAGATTTTATTAATTTTAATATTATCTTTTTTACTTTATTTCTATAAATGGGAATGCTTACCTTAGCTTGTATTTCTGTTAGTTGAATGGTAAATTAAAAGATTTGTTCTTATCCTCTCTCCTCTGTCTCTCTCTCGTAATAACTGTTTTCCCTCTTCATTTATTCCTGATCCATATCAATTACGACATAAATTAAGATTACTTCAAACTCTTTTAATTCCTTTTATTTTTGTTTAAAGCAAAACTCTGCAGAAGTCGGAGAGAAATCCACAAACATGTACAGTAGTTTTCTGAACATGATTGGCATTACCTCCAGCAGCAGGAAGGAGCATACTGAAGTCAAAATATCAGAGGTTAATGATTCCAACATAATGTCCTTATGTAGCATTAGCATTCCTTACCTTGGTGAGTGGGCAAATATTCTTTTCCTTATCTTTCTACTCCAACTGCTTATTTACATCTCAAACACTTTGACAAATATAACTCTCAGGGANATTCAAAGGAAGGAAAGACTTTATATCTTGGCTTACTTTTGAATTATCTTATTTAGCATTATGAATCCATATGAGTCTTTTCAGGCACCGANATTCAAAGGAAGGAAAGACTTTATATCTTGGCTTACTTTTGAATTATCTTATTTAGCATTATGAATCCATATAAGTCTTTTCAGGCACCGACGAAGATCTTAATTCATCAAATTTGATTCGTTTGATTTTCAGTGCACTGTACCAATTGCATCTTGTTAAAGCAGAAGTTGCTCGCGCTTTCATTCCGAAGGACTTTAAACTAGTTGAAGCATTTGGGTATTTTAACATTCTTCAGATATTGCTTTCATAATTTTGCTCATTGAAAATTGTTGTCTCAGATGTGATCCAACTTATTTTACAGTTATACTCTTGGAGGTTTCTTCCTTGCTTGCTATGATGATAGTCCGGTGGGAAGGCTTGATGAGGTTCCGCATGTTTATGCTCCAAAAAAACCAATATGAAATTTCTTTGTGGTTGCTGTTTTGAAGGACATTTTCTGTTAGGTTTCTTTATTGTTTTAGAGATCTATGCATGTAGCATCTTAACGATTGATGATGTTTGTGAGACATACTTATTGTTGGAACTATTCTCTAACGTAATGTACTTCATTTTGTTATTCTTAGCTAGTGGTGATTGCAGGCATTGTGTGGAACCCTCCAACTTCTTGTGCGTAAGCATCTTTTTTATGTTTTCTGACTGAAAGTTTTTGGTAGAAGAAGTGCACTCTTGCTTGTACACTTTTACTTAAGTTATATATATATATATATTGTCAAAAGAAAATCGTTCTTTGGCAGAGGCCCAAATACCAATTTCCCATGCGCTAGGCCCCTTGAGGAGAGCCCACACCATGTGCCTAAATATTCGAGAATCCAGCGCCACTGGGGATCGAATCTGTGACATGAGGGGACTTGCAGTGCATNACTTAAGTTATATATATATATATATATATATTGTCAAAAGAAAATCGTTCTTTGGCAGAGACCCAAATACCAATTTCCCATGCGCTAGGCCCCATGATGAGAGCTCACGCCATGTGCCTAAATATTTGAGAACCCAGCGCCACAGAGGATCAAATGTGTTACCTGAGGGGACTTACAGTGAATCCCGCCAACCAACAGACCACGGCTTGCNTGAGCCTCCGGTGGGACTTACGGCCTTCTGAGAAGAACGGGCAGGGTCGACTCATCGGCACCACACCATGAGCTGGGGTGACAATTGGAAAGAGAGATGGAACTGGTTAGAGATAAACATCACATTGGGCGAGGTACAATCGAAGCACCATGATGCACAAAAAATATATACATTTTAGACCTATATTTTATACTCATTTTTGGTGATATTGCACTTTAAAGGAATATATTTTTCATGTTTTATTGCAGGTTGATGATTTTTAGGACTTGAAGCAAAAAAGAATGAAAAATGATGAAATTTGGGGTCAACATAACGTTTTGGAAAAAATACTCAGCGCCGACGGCGCCAGCATGAACCAGGAGTCCAGAACCTTATCAGTGCCGACGACGCCAAAATCGGTGCAGGGCGAAATTCTAGAAGATTCGATGAATTTGGACACTTTTTAAAGAGTTATTGGAGACACCTCTTGGAAAAAAGACATTATGCTTTATTTAAAGCGAAAATTGATCAGAAAAAGTGGTGGTTAGAGGGGGATAGTGTGTAATTGAGTTTACTTGAGTGTTCTATTGTCTAGTGTGGTGAGTCTAAGTGTGATTTCTCTTAAGAGTTGTTAGAGAGAGAGAAGTGAGAGATTTCTTTTTCCTTACATTTTTAAAGAGAAAGTCAAGTGTTGTAAAGAGAGAAAGAGTCCAAGAGAGGCTACAATGGATTTGCCTAGAGGAAGTGTTATAGATAAGTGGTGTTTGTTTATTATTGTTGTATAAACTTTCTTTTATTTATGAAATTTGTATTTTGTCTTATATTCCTCATCAGGTCTGAGTGATTTTCTTTGTCTTTCTCCATACTTTGAGATATGGTGAAATGAAAAAATAATTTGGATGTGCCAATTTTAAAATATAAAATAAATTGTGATGATTTTTTCACTCCGTTCTTAATTTACTTTCCGATCTGACCAATTGAAATATTGTTAAAATCTGTTGTGAAACATATGATCCGTGAAATAAAGTATGAGTTCTATAATAAAGTGAGAATCGCATTCAATTCTATAAAGGAGTGTTTTNATTTAATCTTTGTTTGGAGATGATCTATGAAATTTATTCTTATAATGATCCATATTTTGTTGATGATTAACACGATAATGTTTTAGCCTGAAGTTTAGACTGCTCGTAAAGGATTGAAATGAAGTAGTGCCTGGGCCTGATTCTCTTCTAGTTTTTGTTAATGGATCTGAAATCGAGTCTGAGATTGCACCACTTGCCGAGTTGTTATTGTTCCTAAAATGGTTTAGCTGCATAACCGGATTATCCATGGTTGTTGTTCTACTTCATTCCTATTAATTCTTGATATTGAGTTAATGAATTTCATTAAAGGAGGATTCCTTACTTTATTTTAATTGAAATTATATTTTATTATGCTTTTGGATAATATGGGGTTGAATTTGAATTATTAAATCATATTAGATTTTATTAATTTTAATATTATCTTTTTTACTTTATTTCTATAAATGGGAATGCTTACCTTAGCTTGTATTTCTGTTAGTTGAATGGTAAATTAAAAGATTTGTTCTTATCCTCTCTCCTCTCTCTCTCTCTCGTAATAACTGTTTTCCCTCTTCATTTATTCCTGATCCATATCAATTACGACATAAATTAAGATTACTTCAAACTCTTTTAATTCCTTTTATTTTTGTTTAAAGCAAAACTCTGCAGAAGGCGGAGAGAAATCCACAAACATGTACAGTAGTTTTCTGAACATGATTGGCATTACCTCCAGCAGCAGGAAGGAGCATACTGAAGTCAAAATATCAGAGGTTAATGATTCCAACATAATGTCCTTATGTAGCATTAGCATTCCTTACCTTGGTGAGTGGGCAAATATTCTTTTCCTTATCTTTCTACTCCAACTGCTTATTTACATCTCAAACACTTTGACAAATATAACTCTCAGGGAGCCCGGTTAAATTCTTTGATACCCTGCTTTTTTTGAATCATTTAAATTTTGCAAGTTGATATAGTAAATATCCTCTAGATTACACAATCTAATGTTGAAAGAAAATAGTATTGATTGTTATCTATGCCACCATTTTATTAAAGGAGAAAATGGATCTTGTATTGATTCATTTGATTAACGGTGGGCTTCACATAACAGAGCCAAAATTGCTCGGTGACAACAAATGGATGGGTCCAAAAATCAGAATGTCACTTCCTAGTTTTAGGTGAGTTTTACATCTTAGATCTTTTGTGAGATGCTTTTAATTCATGTAACTTTTGATATATGGAGGACTGCTTGAATCAATTATTATTTTTGTTTCAGCGGCCGAACCATTCACAATCCCCTTCTTCTAAAGTATGCTTGTCAAATAGAATGCAGGTGAGCAACATTATAAAATATTGGGGCATTTACCTACATACCACCCAATTCTTATGTATTGACATGTCAAACACCTAAACTTTAATTTTTACAAGTATACCACGAAACTATTTCATATCACTTCAAAATACTACCATTTTAATATTTAAAAAGTGAAATACACCTTTTCAGGCACAAAAAAGGTTGCATGTTTGTAAAAATTAAAGTTTAGGTGTTAGATATGTAAATACATAACAATTGAAGGGTATATATGCAAATCTTCCTAAAATATTTTCAACCCATTCAGAACATATTTGAAAGATGATTATTTTACTGTGCCATTCACCATTTTTCGGGGCCATGCGAACATGCTTTGTTTCTTTGAACAATCGCTCTCTAGTTTTTTTGCTTAAAGACATGAAATTTAAACTAAGCATCTGTTATGAGCCTTCTCAATTAATGGGATAGTAAAAGTGATGAAAGAACATTTTTTAACAATTAATTTAGAGAAGTTTTAGTTTTAGTGATGCCGGAGCACTTTTTCCGATTAAGTTGGAGGAGTCATCATTTTTATGTAACTAATGATTTGTTCCTCTGTAAAAACCTACTGTATTTGCTTAAGATAAGACAACTACGCTTCCTTGATGAGCCTTCTCTATCAATAGATGAATATTTGTGATGCAGTAGCATTTTTGAAGAGTAGTTTTAAAGTATTCGTTTGCGTGTATAATTATTAATTATGTTGGATATTATTGCAAGTGTGTGAAGAGTATGAATTGAGGCATGAGGTATGCTATCTTTAGTTGGTTAGTCCTCTTAAGATTCATTAAATTCCATGATCTCCTACATCTTAACAAAATATCCTTGATACCAAACCTCACCCTGTCTTTTATAATCGTGTTTTAGTATTTTGATTATCTTCATCATTTTATAATTTATTTTTAGATACAAGTAATCAATTTTTTTCAGCTCAATGAGTTGCAACTTTCCAAAAGTAAGTTTTTTCAAATTATAACGCTTGCACATGTCAAATTCTAACCCTTCACTTGTGTGAGTGGCCACCCATCGGACTTTTCATGTCTNAAGTTTTTTCAAATTATAACGCTTGCACATGTCAAATTCTAACCCTTCACTTGTGTGAGTGGCCACCCATCGAACTTTTCATGTCTTTTCATTCATTTTGTGTGCAAAATCTATAAATCAATGTTTTAAAAGTGCTTCATGTGTAAAGCGAAGCGAAGCATATAACACGCGCTTTGCTTCGCTGAATCTTGCTTTGAAGTGCTGAAGCAAAACTGATAGCGGAGTTAACTCAAACCACGACATAAACANGATGCTTCATGTGTAAAGCGAAGCGAAGCATATAACACGCGCTTTGCTTCGCTGAATCTTGCTTTGAAGTGCCGAAGCAAAACTGATAGCGGAGTTAACTCAAACCACGACATAAACGATATATTTTTGTTTTGGACTTTCAATGGGGTACAAGGACGACACGACAACAACAATACGAGAACTCAAACAATGATAGATAACATTGTGAGCTGCAAAAATAAAAGACAAAAGTAAATAATTGAAAATAGAAACAACCCGCTGGAGTAAGTGTGGTTGATCCGACGTGTGACATATGATGCGGGAGTGATGTCGGGCTCCGGAAAGTTCATGAGAAGCACATAATCGACGCTCAGGGAAGGTGGAGATCGTTGGACAGGGTTCTCCGGACGGCTTGGCAAGCAGGGCAGGTGACTAGTGGCCTGCTGATGCAGGAGGGGATCGTTGGCGGGAGCTACAACCGACTAGGGTGAGCATAACAATAGGCTAACGACCTATCTGTGCAAGAAGGGGGCATTGGTGGGAGCTACAGACGACTGGTGCGAGCGAGGAAGAGGGCTAATGTTCATTCTGTGTAGGAGTCAGGGCGTCGATGGGATCGGCGAGCGACATGGCCAGCCGTAAAGGGAACGAGCGACTTGAGCCTCCGGTGGGACTTACGGCCTTCTGAGAAGAACGGGCAAGGTCGACTCATCGGCACCACACCATGAGCTAGGGTGACAATTGGAAAGAGAGATGGAACTGGTTAGAGATAAACATCACATTGGGCGAGGTACAATCGAAGCACCATAATGCACAAAAAATATATACATTTTTAGACCTATATTTTATACTCAATTTTGGTGATATTGCACTTTAAAGGAATATATTTTTCATGTTTTATTGCAGGTTGATGATTTTTAGGACTTGAAGCAAAAAAGGATGCAAAAATGATGAAATTTGGAGTCAACATAACGTTTTGGAAAAAATACTCAGCGCCGACGGCGCCAGCATAAACCAGGAGTCCAGAACCTTATCAGTGCCGACGACGCCAAAGTCGGTGCAGGGCGAAATTCTAGAAGATTCGATGAATTTGAACACTTTTAAAAGAGTTATTGGAGACACCTCTTGGAAAACAGACATTATGCTTTATTTAAAGCGAAAATTGATCAGAAAAAGTGGTGGTTAGAGGGGGCTAGTGTGTAATTGAGTTTACTTGAGTGTTCTATTGTCTAGTGTGGTGAGTCTAAGTGTGATTTCTCTTAAGAGTTGTTAGAGAGAGAAGTGAGAGATTTCTTTTTCCTTACATTTTTAAAGAGAAAGTCAAGTGTTGTAAAGAGAGAAAGAGTCCAAGAGAGGCTACAATGGATTTGCCTAGAGGAAGAGTTATAGGTAAGTGATGTTTGTTTATTATTGTTGTATAAACTTTCTTTTATTTATGAAATTTTTATTTTGTCTTATATTCCTCATCAGGTCTGAGTGATTTTCTTTGTCTTTCTCCATACTTTGAGATATGGTGAAATGAAGAAATAATTTGGATGTGCCAATTTTAAAATAGAAAATAAATTGTGATGATTTTTCCACTCCGTTCTTAATTTACTTTTCGATCTGACCAATTGAAATATTGTTAAAATCTGTTGTGAAACATATGATCCGGGAAATAAAGTATGAGTTCTACAATAAAGTGAGAATCACATTTAATTCTATAAAGGAGTGTTTCATTCATAGAATTGGGTGCAAATAAATAAAGAAATATATATATTACTGGACGAAAAATTGGAGATTTTAGGGCAACAGACTAAAATCTCCAATTTGGTCTTAGTGTTTAAGAACTAAAGCGATAGTTAGCATTTAGGGGAAGGAAAGTGGGAGCTTTGGAGTGAGAGTCAGTATCATCCCAGCCTAACCACGGATTTAGAGACTAAACCTGATATTAGCCAACGATTCTCTATAACACTTGACTGAGGGTAGAGAATTAAAATTGCTACTGTTTGACGCAATACAAATTCAAACGATTTATCTCATTTAACCAAAAACTCATTGTAGTGAGACATGTTTTCTCATATTTGATAACTTCATCACAGAAATATAGTTTGATAGTTACAATTTAACTTACTTTACAGTCTCACCAGTAGTTGATAATTTAATTCTGATAGCACCTCAAATATTCGAAATTAGTATAGTAGATTTTTTTTATTACTGTGAATTTCCTAATTTAGATTACCATATCAAATTTAAACCTTCATCGTGGGATCGATATTTGAGGCTTAAACAGAAAATCCTATATTACTTGATAACGATACATATACTTGCGTAGAATCCCAACATAAATTGCTTTAATTTTTTATTCATAAATAACAAACCAAATTTTTTGCGTCGCTGCAAAGTGGAGTCAACTTTATTAATTTTACACATCTATAATTACCGGGATCACACCACTCACTATCGGATACAACCCTTGGAGAAGGAACACCTTGGCGATACACTCGAAATCAGTGATGGATCCAAAAACTGCTTAGCAATCAACACACAACAATTATGAAAAAGACTAGGTAAGTAGGCAAATAGGCAAATATTAAAAGAGAGCGGAAAGGAAAATGCAAGAATTTGAAATGTAGTTCAAAAAGGAAAGGATTAGGCAGAGGAGACATTAACACACACAGGTGAAAAAGAGGGATAGAAGCTCGGTTATGGCCGGTCCGGTCCAGCAAGAAGGTTGGACTGGTTAATGGTTTGCATNCGGAAAGGAAAATGCAAGAATTTGAAATGTAGTTCAAAAAGGAAAGGATTAGGCAGAGGAGACATTAACACAGGTGAAAAAGAGGGATAGAAGCTCGGTTATGGCCGGTCCGGTCCAGCAAGAAGGCTGGACTGGTTAATGGTTTGCACCGGCTCAAACTCGGGAGCCCTGCGTTAAAAACGGTCGATCCAGTTCATAGAGGGAATGAAGGGCGACTGAATTAGTTTAACATGTTTTATGAAACTTGAGAGTTTATTAGTTTATTTATCCTTTAAATTTTAGATTTTATCGAGTTATAAGTATTTTTTTGGACTTTGTAAGTATTTAATTATTGTAGTAAAATATTATAGATTGTTTGAAATTTAATTTTTAGGCTCACTTTTAATGTTTGGCTTCAAGTTAGGTATTGTATCACATTCTTTTTATATTTTATATCAAATTTTAAGTTATATTTTATATTTATGACTGTTATCAATATTTAAGTTATATTTTATATTTTATAACTATTAATGAAGATATTTATCAATTAATACTTTCATATAACATTTTAGTGCTTTAGTTAATAAAAATGCCGCTTTGTTCTGCGCTTAAAGTTTTGAAGTAAAAATAAAATCTTGTGTAGNTTTATATTTATGACTGTTATCAATATTTAAGTTATATTTTATATTTTATAACTATTAATGAAGATATTTATCGATTAATACTTTCATATAACATTTTAGTGCTTTAGTTAATAAAAATGACGCTTTGTTCTGCGCTTAAAGTTTTGAAGTAAAAATAAAATCTTGTGTATCGCACTGCTCTCCATACTTTCCACTTATAACACTACTATAGGTTTTGTAATTGCAATTATGGAAGGATGAACGAATGAATTTATTTTTAGGAATTTAGTTTACCGATGGACCATCAATGCATTCTTTTTGTTCTATCATCTTTTGAAGAATGCTGATGAAAATTTTGGACAAGATTGACACATTGAAGGACAATTTTTAAAGTCTATTTACATATCTTTATTTCTCTTTTTCCCTTGGAAATAATGTTGTATCATTTGTATTTTATTCTACATTAATTAACCAGGCGAGTAAAAAAATATTTTTGGGCATTTACATATATGCAACACAATTCCTAGGAATTTAGATGTCTAACACCTAACTTGGATTTTTCTATTTCTGACACTCCAAATTTTCACATCATATCAAACATATTACTATTATTAATTTTTTAATAGGGAAATACACTTTGTCATGAATAGGTAAAGTGGTGTTAATTTAAATATCAAAGTTTATGGGTTGTTTGATTTGCTGAAAATGAAATGCAATGTAAAATATTTATGAAATACTCCGATTAAAATATATTTGAAATACTTTTGAGTTGTTTGGTTCATTGTAAAATAAACATAGGACTTTATATATATTTTTTTATTTGGTTTGAATTAGATTGAAAACAATATATTTTAAAATATATTTTCTTGTCTGACGGCGGCAAGAGCCTTGTAGAAGGTCGGCGTTGGCGGACAAGCGGGCTGCAGGAGGACGGTGGGTGGCAAGCAGTAGGTGGTGACTTTACCGATATCATTTTACCGTAACTTAAATTCGGCTAAATCGGCCAAATTCTAAATTCAAGCCAAAGTAAATTAAGTTGTGAACTTCAAATTTATTTATACTTTACATTTTATTTAGAATTATTCATACCAAACACATAATTTCCTAAAATCTTTGTAAAAGAATTACNGTCGGCGGTGGCGGACAAGCGGGCTGCAGGAGGACGGTGGGTGGCAAGCAGTAGGTGGTGACTTTACCGATAACATTTTACCGTAACTTAAATTCGGCTAAATCGGCCGAATTCTAAATTCAAGCCAAAGTAAATTAAGTTGTAAACTTCAAATTTATTTATACTTTACATTTTATTTATAATTATTCATACCAAACACATAATTTCCTAAAATCTTTGTAAAAGAGTTACAATACAAAGCAAAGCTTTCCAACCAAACAATCTCTTAGGTGTGAAATATGCAGATGCATAAGATACGCGTGGCATGTATGTAAATCTTCACTTTTTTTTCACCCGTCAACCTTTTTATAATGAAGCATGAAATTATTGTTGTGAATAAATGCCACAGGATGCGGGCGGTAATGGTAGCGAAAGTTTCAGGACCTGGCGCCAATAAGTCTGATGATGATGATAAGCCCNTTCACCCGTCAACCTTTTTATAATGAAGCATGAAATTATTGTTGTGAATAAATGCCACAGGATGCGGGCGGTGATGGCAGCGAAAGTTTCAGGACCTGGCGCCAATAAATCTGATGATGATGATAAGCCTTGCGTTGATCGTCTCAACAATGATACGTTGACAGAGAACAACAACTGGAACCGATGCATTTCGATTCTGTTGTCAAAACCTGTGTTGGCATTGGAGTTCAATTTTCTCAAAATGAGAGTGAATGCTCCAACCGTGGTAGCTTCTCCCAACCAGATTAATGTAGCAGAAAATTTAAGTAGTTGCTTCAGAAATAGCTAGCCTCCATTTATGCCAGAGTTTTTAACGGTATTACTCTTAACACTCTGATAAGGTATTTAATGTGCGTGGCTTCTTTCTAATTCCAAAATATTAAATTTATCATCCTGTATTTTTTGAAATGGAACAATTAGTTATTTAATTTTGTGGCATTTAAATACATTCCACCCTTTTCATATGTTTTGACATGTCTAACATCTAAGCTTTAGTTTTTTACATTTATACAACCCAAATCTTTCATATCACATAAAAACATACCAAAATTTTAACTTCTAAGTGAAATACACCTTTTCACTCATAGGTAAGGTGGCATATATTTAAAAATTGAAGTTTAGTTGTTAGATATGTAACTACAGAAGAATTGAATGGTGTGTATGTAAATCTTCCTTTAGTTTTTCGTTATTTTACTTGCAGAATATTGTTACTTGAACATTGAGGTTATAAAAATCTATATTATTATACCAAGGAAAAATAGCACCCCAATATTTATAAATAGGGGCAATTTTTTTGAAAAGGATGCTCTCTTCTTGAACTCTCCTCTTGTCTCCCTCTATCTCTCATTCTCCCTTTTCTCCTTATTGGTAGCAGGGTTTGAGCACAATTCACAAACATACTCGACATATCTGAGTAAAAAATTCTGAAAGTTAAGATATATTAATGTACATATTATTATGTCACGTTCTGTCTTTTTATGTAATATCTTGCAGTTTTGTCANTACATTTATACAACCCAAATCTTTCATATCACATAAAAACATACCAAAATTTTAACTTCTAAGTGAAATACATAAGAATTGAATGGTTTGTATGTAAATCTTCCTTTAGTTTTTCGTTATTTTACTTGCAGAATATTGTTACTTGAACATTGAGGTTATAAAAATCTATATTATTATACCAAGGAAAATAGCACCCCAAGATTTATAAATAGGGGCAATTTTTTTGAAAAGGATGCTCTCTTCTTGCGCTCTCCTCTTGTCTCCCTCTATCTCTCATTCTCCCCTTTCTCCTTATTGGTAGCAGGGTTTGAGCACAATTCACAAACATACTCGACATATCTGAGTAAAAAATTCTGAAAGTTAAGATATATTAATGTACATATTGTTATGTCACGTTCTGTCTTTTTATGTAATATCTTGCAGTTTTGTCGTATCCTATAGTTGTCATATCTTGTAGTTTTATGTTATGTCATTTTATGTAGCCATATGAAATGAACCAAGAATGTCAACTTGGACGGTCAACTCGGTTGGTGAAAAAGCCCGAGTCAACTCAGCACATGGCTGGTTAGCGAATTGTTTAAGGCACCTACATTTGTTTTAGGAACCATGAAAAGAATGAGTTAGAATATGAAATTATGCATTGTTCTTCTCTATAAAACAAATATAAATTTCTATTCAAAAAGTGAATTTATTAGATTTATTTATTTTAACGAGATAGAATTATTTTANTGTCAACTTGGACGGTCAACTCGGTTGGTGAAAAAGCCCGAGTCAACTCAGCACATGGCTGGTTAGCGAATTTTTTAAGGCACCTACATTTGTTTTAGGAACCATGAAAAGATTAAGGGAGTTAAAATATGAAATGATGCATTGTTCGTCTCTATAAAACAAATATAAATTTCTATTCAAAAAGTGAATTTATTAAATGTATTTATTCTAACGAGATAGAATTACAACCATTTAAATAAAGATGAGAGGAGCATTTCACTATGTCATCTATGTGGGGCCTCTTAGCACTTCTCCAGGGAATCATTTTAGGGGCAATTTGGCTAGACAAATAGGATCTCATTTTGGAGGTATTTTTGCGCACCTTTAGCTTATCTTTGCTATTATANCTAGACAAATAGGATCTCATTTTGGAGGTATTTTTGCGCACCTTTAGCTTATCTTTGCTATTATATTTTTTTTATTCATGTCTTTTGTTATAGGGTGAGTTCTCCAAGTGTTGTTAGTGAAAAATAAATTTCGTTCTCTTCATGCCACTTGATGGACTATTCCTTGTAATATAACTCAGTTACAAAAAGAATTCCGATGTTTTCATTAAATTCAAGTTATCTTTTGCCTGAGGGTCTTGGTTCTTCTGTAGAGAGTAGNTATATTTTTTTATTCATGTCTTTTGTTATAGGGTGAGTTCTCCAAGTGTTGTTAGTGAAAAATAAATTTCGTCTCTTCATGCCACTAGATGGACTATTCCTTGTAATATAACTCAGTTACAAAAAGAATTCCAATGTTTTCATTAAATTCAAGTTATCTTTTGCCTGAGGGTCTTGGTTCTTCTGTAGGGAATAAATGCCTTAGTTTTTGAACTTTACTAAGGTCAATATATTATGATTTTTAATCTCAAAGTTAATTGACTTCATTCCTTATTTGATTGAGTTATATTTTAAAAGAGTATTATCAAAGTTGTCCCTTGAATTCAGTTATCGAGTCAAGTAGGGTCTAAAATTTTGGACAATTTTATTTTACTCTTAAAAAATTGTTTACATGGGGCAAATTCCTCTATTAACCAAAATTATTTTGGAGAATGAAAATTATACAGCATAAATTAGGGATAGAAAAGTTTAAAAGATGAAATATTAATTATGAAAATAAAAGATTTAAAAATAGAATATTTTCTCTCATATAGTGAGAATTTTTTTGGTTTGATCTTTGATTTCCTCATGGATTTGTCTACTTATCCTTTTATATTTAGGGCATGCGTCCTCGCACATCACATCTTTGAAAGTGTTGAATCTAAGGAGGAGGAATGTGTGTGCGTGTGAGATAGAGGTCTAAATGTAAAATTAAAGACGTCAACTGAGCCCAAACAATACTTAGAAAAATTTGGGTTTAGGTTAAATCTATTTGGGTTAAGATATTAAACTGTTTTACTTTTCTGAGTTGCTTGAGTAGGAATCGGGTTGATCTGTGAACCTAAAATTAACCTGTATTTGAAATTATTCCAAAATTGATTTAATTTTAACCCAAATAAATTTTTGGTTAGAGTTGGACTTTTCAACTTAGATAATGTTTAGGTTAGATTTGAGTTAAAGCTATTTGGAGCTCCTTAATTNACGTCAACTGAGCCCAAACAATACTTAGAAAAATTTGGGTTTAGGTTAAATCTATTTGGGTTAAGATATTAATCTGTTTTACTTTTCTGAGTTGCTGAGTAGGATTCGGGTTGATCTGTGAACCTAAAATTAACCTGTATTTGAAATTGTTCCAAAATTGATTTAATTTTAACCCAAATAAATTTTTGGTTAGAGTTGGACTTTTCGACTTAGATAATGTTTAGGTTAGATTTAAGTTAAAGCCATTTGGAGCTCCTTAATGTTAGGTTGGACAATTTATCACCCGATTTGATATCCTTCGTACGATGAACTATTCAGAATAAGGAGTATTTAAAAAAAAAATGCGGTGTGAGGCTAGTTTTTTTTTTAATTTATTTTTTTGTTGTTGTATAGCTCTAAATCATTTTCTTAAACGAAATTTTATTATGTTTCCAAAATGATCATGAAAATGTGAGAAAACACGTTTTCCTCCAGTCAAGACTAAGGGCCTGTTCTGGGCACTTTATTTGGAGTGCACTTGATCTTTTTAAAAGTGCACTTGATCTGTTTGGGTGAACTACATTTTGATAACTTATGCATTTTCANATGAAAATGTGAGAAAACACGTTTTCCTCCAGTCAAGACTAAGGGCCTGTTCTGGGCACTTTATTTGGAGTGGTGGCCTTTTGAAAGTGCACTTGATCTTTTTGAAAGTGCACTTGCTCTGTTTGGGTGAATTACATTTTGATAACTTATGCATTTTCAAAACGAAACGAAAATGCAGAAAACAACATTTTCACACTGCACATAGATGGATGCGGTGGCAGCTTTCCGACAATTGTTTGATTTTTTCAAAAAAATAAAAATTTGTGGTAGTCGCCGCACCTAACTTATTTGCAAATTATTTTTAATTAATTTATCAAAAGATTAATCGATAAGCTGCAGGTACCCCCAAATAGACCAGAAGAAAATGTTATAGGGCTGATAACTTTAATATTATAATCTTACAAGTAAGGGTGTATATTATTTGAGTAAAACAAAAAATCAAATCAAATTATTATTATTTTTTTTTGGGAAAGATTTAATTTTAATTTGATTAAGTTTAGTACAATATTGGACTTTTTATTCTTAAATCTGCATTGAATCACATCTTCGGATAAAATTGAAAATGAAATAATAAATTAAAATTCATATTACAATTCAGATTTTTATTTCCTTATCCATTCAAATTTTCATGGAAGCAATAAATTATTTTTTTCTAATTGTATATTTTTATTATATCTATTGCTCATCAGTTATGCATTAAAAATTACATAATATATATAAATTATATGAATAATTTTTAGACTCGACAATTAACTTATTTTATCTAATCTAAATGATTTTTTTTTCTACTGATTAAATTTTAATACTTTATAAAAAAAATCTAATCATTATCCTGTTNCATTAAAAATTACATAATATATATAAATTATATGAATAATTTTTAGACTCGACAATTAACTTATTTTATCTATTCTAAATGATTTTTTTTTCTACTGATTAAATTTTAATACTTTATAAAAAAAAAAATCTAATCATTATCCTGTATTTTTCTTTAAAACTTTATTAAAAATTAAATAATTGTTTATTCATAATACTAGAATTGAAATGGCGTTATTATTATAAGATATGACCTAAATTTTTTCATCTAAGCATCATAAATGGATGAACTATCTAACGCATGTGCAGTCTTGCGCAGTTTCTCCTGCACACAAACTGAACTGGAAAAAGAAAACAAAAAGCTAATTATTTCTTGTTTGCCAAATTTGTGGATTAGCGGGGAGTAGGATAAAAATGTGTCAAGTCATTTCGTTTGAACCGAACAAAATTTTTTTTTATTCGAACAAAAAATTACTCGGAAATAAATACCGTTCTTGCGATGTGTCATCTCTCGCAGAAACTGCTATTTATCCACCCACAGCAGCAGGAGTTGCATGGTTCACNTGGTATCTTATTACCTACCTTCTTTGATTAAAGCTTGTTCCATATCCTTGATCTTACAGTTCCATCTTAATAAATGGTATCTTATTACCTACCTTCTTTGATTAATGCCATTGGTGTATTGTGATTTCACTAAAATCATATATAAACAGAGAACAACCATCAAAGTATATTTTGCTCAGGGGACGTGGAAGGGGAGGAAAATTTAAATGTGTGAACTCAATAAAGCTATAAATGATCTAAAACAAATTCCTCCAGATTAGTCTGGTAAATTTAACGAAGTTCTTTACTAAGTTGGCGCCTGAGGCAGCACTTTAAATCACACCATCTTCGTAATGACATGTTTCATCTGGTTTTATTGCTTAAATCGTCTATAGATGGCATTTATTGAAATAAAACACAACTCACACAACTTACAAAAATACTTTCTAATAAAAGGATCTCAATCAATCAAAATATTTAATGAGGACCTAATTTGCATTCAAAGATCAAGGGATTTCACTGCCTTAAAGGAAATATGCCATTAACCTTTATTAAAAAAAAGTAAGCTTTGGGTTGACTTTATGACTGACCCTCCAAAGATGGTTGTAATCGAGCCGAACAAGTATATTATAGTTCGGACTTGGCTTGGTAGCATTATAAATTATTAATGTTCGACTTGAGTTTGCGTTGAGCTTTCAAATAAATCAACTGCTTCTGAAACAATAATTTTTTAACTGAGATCTTGCGCAGCCACAACTGAAACAAATGTTCTCAAAGTTCATAATGCAAGTCTTTAAAGTAATTTATGTTGCTAAATGGCATACGCCACAGGATAAGTTATTCCAAGTAGTTACATTTTAGATCCACTAATTCCAACTCCCGAATCCTAAACATAACCTTATTTGGACAAAAATCTTTCAAATCTCTTTATAAATTCTCATTTCAATATATTTCATCCAAACTCATATCCTTTCAGCAATAAAGTATGAAAGTTGTCATGAATCTGAAAAAAACCACCTTTATCAGCAGACAAGGGAGTTAAGGGTGTAACTAAGTCAATCTAAATTGTGATTCGGCTCAAGCTCCGCTAGAAAAGTGGCTCGTGAATAGAGCTCGATGAGCAAACAAGCCAAGCTTAAGTTAGCCTCGACTCGATTAATTAGCTTGTGACCTAACTAGTTTTAAAAATTAATTAATATAAAATTACCCAAAATATACTTAAATTGAAAATTTTAACTTCAAATTATTAAAAATGATTAAAAATATATTTTAGACTTTATATCACATGATTTCTTATTATTTATCACCTAATTATTTATTCTATTTGTCATTTGATAATAAAACTATCTTGAATTGCTAATATTTTCTCTCTTTAATAATAAACAAGCCTGCTCAAACTTATAAAAGTAAGCTCAAGCTTGAGTTTCAAATCGATTAATTAATCAAGCTCATGCTCAAATCAAGGGTGACTCGAGCTCAACTAGACTTGGTTACACCCCTAAACGTAGTCATACCACCTTAGTGTCACGCTCCGCCACATTCGAGAAATCATCGAGAAGAACAGAGGATGGAAGATTCTAGAGAAGGTCCGAATATGAGGAGTCATCAAAGGGGCTCTAGAAGATTCCACCACGTTTCGGAGAGAGCAAGAAGGAAAAGCTCTAAAGAGAACCTAAGAATAACCTAGAATGTTCTAGAGTTATTTATGTAGATTAAAATAGTCTTAGAGATAGAATATTATATTGTAATCTAGAAGCTTCTCTTGGACTTTGTATAGTCCCACATTGGCTAAATGAAAGTNTTATCCTGTTTTTTTCTTTAAAACTTTATTAAAAATTAAATAATTGTTTATTCATAATACTAGAATTGAAATGGCGTTATTATTATAAGATATGACCTAAATTTTTTCATCTAAGCATCATAAATGGATGAACTACCTAACGCATGAGCAGTCTTGCGCAGTTTCCCCTGCACACAAACAGAACTGGAAAAAGAAAAAAAAAAAAGCTAATTATTTCTTGTTTGCCAAATTTGTGGATTAGCGGGGAGTAGGATAAAAATGTGTCAAGTCATTTCGTTTGAACCGAACAAAATTTTTTTTTATTCGAACAAAAAATTACTCGGAAATAAATACCGTCCTTGCGATGTGTGATCTCTCGCAGAAACTGCTATTTATCCACCCACAGCAGGAGGAGTTGCATGGTACAGATATGATTGGCAGATTCTACAGAGGGCCGGGAAAGGTACCATTCTCCCTCTGTTCATTCCATCGTTCAATCTGCGTTTATATAATAATTCAGAGGACAAATATTATGAAGAAATTAACAATTATTATCTGCATAAAATCAAATAAAATTTTTCGACATATACAAAATCTAAAATATCTGAGTTATTCAGCAACACTTTCTATCAACTAAAGCTCAAGTCTTATTCAGCAACACTTTCCATCAAGAAATGGAACTTCACACCATAAATTTGATTAAAACTTGTAGCTCTATCTTGCTCTAGAATTCACACAAATTCAATGTCACACATTATGTACTAACAATGAACTTCATTCATCAAATATTCTTATCCTTCAAACACCTCAAGAAAATGTTACTGAACAAAAGCTTCCCTATGTGGTTGATGTTGCCTGACTAGACTTTAATTTGAAGTATGAATGTTGCTAGATATTTCATACCATATCAATTGTCATTAGTCATTTTACCCCCTACCATTCCTTATTTTGTTTTCGCCATCTTTCTGCCACAGCTTCCTCTTCATCTAGTCTTCTTCCTCCCGTAGCATTCTATAGCCTACTGCCCCGTATACGTGTGCACATGACGACGTCGCCCTCCTACTAAAACAACGCTTATATTGATTTTGTATAAATCAATCTATCATCCATATACTGACAACNATGAAGAAATTAACAATTATTATCTGCATAAAATCAAATAAATTTTTCGACATATACAAAATCTAAAATATCCGAGTTATTCAGCAACACTTTCTATCAACTAAAGCTCAAGTCTTATTCAGGAACACTTTCTATCAAGAAATAGAACTTCACACCATAAAAATTGCTCTAGAATTCACACAAATTTAATGTCACACTGTCGGCACTAAAAAGTTGGGGGAGTTGCTCGTAAGAAGCTGTCGGTTACCGGAATCAAAACTCCGTCGCCCGCTTCGGAATGACGCTTTAATTTACATATAAATTTAAGTTTAGAAAAATATAAAATCAAACTGACTTCATAATCTTCACAGTTTAAATGAAAGAGTGCTCTACCTCAAATCATGTATCTATCCCGAGGGATAACCACAAGACTTGAATATGTAAATTAAGCAATATATGATGTCTGTTTGTTCTGCGAAAATATTTTATTTGTCGACAAATTCTCCTATTTAATATGAAAAATAAGATAGGTTTATTTTAAGCTGAGTTCGAAAAAAGGTTCCTATAAGGGCAAACCCCTATAGTTAATTACATCTTAGACAACCTTTGTTACTTAAGAATATTCTTGATAAAAATCAGGAAATATTATCTTCAAAGAGGTCAAAAGAATATGACTTTTCAACGAAATCAGACAAGGAAGTGTGAAAAAGGAATGATTCAAGTTTAAAACATTTATTATAAAATCCAAAGGAAGAAGAACTAGAGGATATCAGAGATCCGAAGGAGAACGTCGGTGACTTCCCAACCTATCCTAAGTCACATACCTCTGACTTCAGTTTAGAGGAGAAATTATTCAAGTGTTTTATCCTATCAATTTTATTTATTTAGGGCTTACATTCGTATGAAACGATCACACAAACAACCTGAAAGATATGAAGATTTAGGTCGTGACGAAATACAACATCAGAATCCTAAAACGAATTAGGACTTAGATTGTACAATTGAACTGTACAAACGAAAAGTCGGGGATTTATGTTGCACTAGACAAACAATCTCGAAATCCTATGAATTGTTGTTTAATTCTAAGGAAGGAAATGTTTAGCTGGGGAAGACATGTTCTGCTGTTGAAGATGATCGTGCTGCCCACCGCGCTAGGTCCAAGTTCCTTGTCGTGACGAGTTTAAGTTTTCTAGGGTGTCAGATTATGATGTCAAATCAAACGACCATATGGTTGTAGTTCTTTAAACATTCTAGGGGAACATGTTGAAGTTGTATAGTGTATAACATAACAGTAGAATATATAGCACAGGACAAACAATAGAGTATGCAGTAAAAAAAACAGTACAACATGCAGTGTAAAGGAAAAGTAAGAAGTACAACAGGTAAGTGATTTGCAAGAAAGTAATATGTTGTAAACACAAAATAACTTGTATATCTGAGAGATTAGCAGTTCCTTAGCTGTAATTGATGCAACCATGTACAAACAAAAAAATTTGAGTAAGCAGCTAAAATGCTTTATATAAACGCAGTAAAGAAATATCACCCAAAAATCTCGAGAAAAATCGTCAAAAGACTCGCGACAAGAAAAATGCGAGGAAATCGATGAGTCGACGAATCGATGAAAATCGTAGAAAATACAGGAAAATCCCGAAAAGAGACCACAAGTGCTTTGTCCAAAAATCCCAAGAAAACATATGAAAAAGTCTGAAAAGAGGGGACCGCAAGCACTCGGGTCAGGGCTAGGCTCAACTATATATTAGTACTCAAGGGTCGTCGAAGGCTACTCGGTTACCCGAATGTATAAAGTCCGCCACTCAACTAGAAGAGTGTCCTATCGAACCTAACTCAGGAGGATATTTCTTAGCCCAAACAGATAATCAACATGTTGACAATAAATGTTTAAAATATATTTAAAATTTATATTTTTAGCATGCACATAAGTTTCAAGCATACGAAATGGGTTGTATCAATTTTGTTCATAGCGAAAAATATATTTTTATTTTAGAAAAATGCGTATCTGTTCTTATCAAATTTATTTTTTATCAATTTTGAAAAGTAGTTGTCCACGAGTCGATCGCGCTGTCGGGCGTAGGGCAACCAACAACCTAAGAAGGTTCGGGTCAACTCCCGCCAGTCTTATGTCAGTGAATGATACTATCATCCTACAGCTCACCGGGTTCCTGAATCGAATCTTGATAGGTTCATGAATCGGATCCAATGTCGTAGAATAGCATATCATTATGCTCTATCTCCGATGTGTCTTTGTCATCACCACCCTAAGCCCCAAAACAAAACCGACCTACTTGCAACTTTGCTTCATGGTTTCACGTATAACAAAAAACTATACGTGAAAACTTATGTATCGAACATAAGCATTAAAAACCGAACTAAGAAGCAAGGGAAAAAAACAAAAATAGGGTGAGAGAGAGGAGGGACTGATCCACCTAAAACATCGAAAAGAACGGAGGATGAATCAGCTCTCAAAACTTGTGACGAAAAGACCCGAAGATCCTTGAATCAATCTGAAAGAATATCACTTTCTCACATTTTTATAAGTGGCTTAACCCGAGTAAATGTGACACTCACACACAAACAACCTCCTAACGCCGGTATCCAAACCCAGACAAAATTAATATTTCCCAACTCCCGAATTAACCAATAGCCTTATATATCACATGAGCGTAAAATCTTCCCACACAACCAAATAAATGCTCACGGTCGGGGTCAATAGAAAAGAGGAGGCAACCACCAAGGCTTTCGGTCACGGCAGCTCAAAGAACAAGAAAGGCTCACGGCCAAGGCAACTCGAGGCACAAGAAGCTCACGGTTAAGGCAAGCCAAACTAACTATATAAGGATCTTTGATATACATAAGAGAGTTCAACATATAATCATAATTTCAATCCACCTACAATCATCCAAGTAGCTCAAGCCCAACAAAAAGGACTAAATCACACCAAAAAACTTTTAATAGATCTCACGGGTAAGGACAACAAGAAGAGCAAATCTCAATGGTGAGCTCACAGGTAGGACAAAAAGGGGGAGGCTAACTCAACCACATCACAAACACACGACTAGGAACTTTGAGATGAGAGGAATAGGCTCTCAGGTAAGGGCTGCAAGGCAACACACAAGCAAGACAGACAATCGCCAATGATACTCACGGGTAAGAGAGCAAACCCCACAAAGCTTTCGGATAAAGGTAGTAGGGAGAAGTCACTATGCCCACTACCAACCCCACACCAGGATTCAGAGGCAAGATAAACATAAGACCAGATAATCAAGCCCCAAACCGAGACATATATCACAGTAAAACTGGGTCCAAGCAAATATCAAAACTACAACCTTATAAATCTCCAAACCAATCCATCAAAATCATCTAACAGTTCTCGAATAAGGACATCACAATATGCCAAAACAGGCTCTCGGGTAGAAGCTAAGGCCAACAAAAACCAAAGCCCAAACAACTTCTCGGGTAGGGGCAAGACAAGGCAAAACAGAGCTCCCAGCCAGTGCCAAAAGCAAACCCCTCAAAGCCCATACGTGAAGCTTAAACAGTTAGGACAATGTTTTAACCAAAACCAAAAGCCAAGCCTCAACAGAACCAACATCCCATGCCCTTCCAAGGTGAAGACCGAGCCCCAATGGAGGCTAGAAACCAAAATTTTATAAGCTACAAATGCAATTTATGGCAATGAATCCAAACCCAGCCATCCTTGAGCAAACCGAAAACCAGCAGGGGCCAAAAATCAAGTCGCAGCTAAGGCTCAAAATCAGGCCACAATGAAAATTAGAAAAACACCTTCATGCCCTCGAAATATCAAAACATAGGTCCACCAAATGCTTCAAATAAAAACAACTATATAACCTTTTTTTTAATCAATATAAACTTCTTCATAACATGCATTTTGAGCAAAAAGAATCTGTGACATGTCAAAACCAAGCCTTTCTCATGCATGAAAAGCCAAATAACCCTTCCAATATCTCATGCTAGATAAGAGTGAATGAAAAGATTTATAATACACATCCCAACATGCTTGAAAGAGGAGCCAACATTATCTTAAAGCCACATTTTAATATTTCCAATTTGCTTCCAATAGAAATATGTCACAGTAAACATAAATATGTCATAGTTTCATCACCTTAAGCAAGTAGGGAAAAGAAAAGAACTGCTAACACGCCATACTTCCATCATTTTAAGCAAGTAATCAAGTCTAATTCCTAAGACATGCTCATATTTCCATCTTTCATATGCTGAGGTGGCAAATATTTCAAAATATAGGTGCAACACTAGGCTAGCATGCCATACCAGCCACAACACTAAGCTCAAGGATTCGACAGAGAGAAACCGAAAAAGAGTAAAGCACAAAGGGGGGGAGGGGGTAGGAGGTACCTCCTTGAAGTAAAAGCCAAAAAAAAAAAAAAACAATTTCAAGAGCACTTCACCACTTTCAATTTTCCCTCAACAGCAAGGGTAAAACCACTCCAAGCCTAAAAAAGCTAGAGAAGAAGGATGAGAAAAGAAAATGACGGAGTTTTCGCTTCCCTTAGAAAATTTTCGGCTCTCTGAAACGTACCAACGAAAGCTCATATAGTCCAGAGAACTGTAGAAGGAATGATTAGGAGATCGTGTACGATTCAAAGAATCGAGAGTAGTCACCCCCATATGGGAGTGCGAGAGGCAGAGGATGAAATACGATAAGGGATTGGTCACGGGATCGTCCTGCGTGCGCAAGGCGAGCGCGGGAACGAGACTCCAATGGCACGAAGGAGCAGGCCAGGTGGGACCGAGCGAGCCGAAGCTAGGGCAAAGGTCCACGGGGTCGAGACTCAGCAGAGGGGAGAGGGAGATAATGAAATTAGTTTAGGATTTAATATAAGGTATTAATAATAATAATAATAATAAAATATTGTTTATTATTATAATTAGCACTTAAATGTGTATTTTTCCCCAGACATGTCGTCGCGGTGAAACAAACATCCCATTTAGTCAAAATCGACGTTCCGGACGCGTAGACGCAGTCCGTTTTGTCGTCCAGAGTCGTTTAGGCAACCTCGTCGACGATTGGGACAAAAACTCGTCACGATCCGAATCACGTTAAAAATTTGACTCGAGCTTAATCAAATAAGGCGACGAAGATTGCGATAGTGGCAGATTAACGCGTACAATCAATCCTAAGGCCAACAGTCCTATATGAACTCTCATTGAGTTCCTCCACAGTAGCCTTACCTACTATGTAATAGCGGTCAAAACTACCATGTGGAGCGTCAAGTTGAGCGAAGAAAAGCTCAGAATTTCTAACGGTGAGGGCTCCTTTGCTAGTTTTCTAGGAGTAGTTGACAGGGAAGTCCTACGGCTAAACCCTAGGCTATTAAAGCGGAGAAAAACTACACCTCCGTCAAAAGTGAGGTCAACACACACATTATGTACTAACAATAAAATTATTAATCAAATATACCTATCCTCCAAACACCTCAAGAAAATGTTACTGAACAAAAGCTTCCCAATGTGGTTGATGTTGCCTGACTAGACTTTAATTTGAAGTATGAATGTTGCTAGATATTTCATACCATATCAATTGTCATTAGTGATTTTAACCCCTTTTCTCTTACCCTCAGAGATTTATTGGATGTCTTTGCTTATTTTCTTCAATTCACTGACACACTTGTTGGGTTATTCGATGATTCTTTTGGGATACTTAGATACTCTCATGCCCAAAATGTAATCTCTTCATCAAGTCTTCTTCCTCCTGTAGCATTCTTTAGCCTACTGCCCCGTATACGTGTGCACATGACGACGTCGCCCTCCTACTAAAACAACACTTATATTGACTTCGTATAAATCAATCTATCATCCATATACTGACAAACTTTCTAATCTTAATTTGTATAGCTCAGTTAACTCTACTCAATCTCATGACCTTCAAATGCCTTATTACTAGTTTTCTAGTATTCTGTATTGCCCTTGTCCTCTATTTCTATGCCCATGTTATACAAGGAAGCCTTACAAGGCCTTCGTCGAAAATAGGCACTCTATATTGAAATGTATGTTTTACTTGATCGAAATAAATGGTATCTTATTACCTACCTTCTTTGATTAAAGCTTGTTCCATATCCTTGATCTTACAGTTCCATCTTAATAGTTCTTTTGATCGCTGCAAGGCTTAGTTGTTGCCAGCCTCAACTCAATTTGACATCTCACTTGTATTTGCCACCCTCAACTCAATTTTTCTTCTATTATTTATTTCTATCATCCAAGATTGAGCATTCCAGCAAAAAATGTGATTGATGCCATTGGTGTATTGTGATTTCACTAAAATCATATATATACAGAGAGCAACCATCAAAGTATATTTGCTCAGGGGAGGTGGAAGGGGACGGAAATTTAAATGTGTGAACTTAATAAAGCTATAAATGATCTAAAACAAATTCCTCGAGATTAGTCTGATAAATTTAACGAAGTTCTTTACTAAGCTGGCGCCTGAGGCAGCACTGTAAATCACGCCATCTTCGCAATGACATGTTTCATCTGGTTTTATTGCTTAAATCGTCTATGGATGGCATTTTATTGAAATAAAACACAACTTATAAAAACACTTTCTAATAAAAGGATCTCAATCAATCAAAATATTTAATGAGGACCTAATTTGCATTCAAAGATCAAGGGATTTCACTGCCTTAAAGGAAATATGCCATTAACCTTTATAAAAAAAAGTAAGCTTTAATTTGACTTTATGACTGACCCTCCAAAGATGGTTGTAATCGAGCCGAGCAAGTATATTATAGTTCGAACTTGGCTTGGTAGCATTATAAATTATTCATGTTTGGCTTAAGTTTGTGTTGAGCTTTTAAATAAATAAACTGCTTCTAAAACAACAATTTTTTAACTGAGATCTTGTGCAGCCACAACTGAAACAAACGTTCTCTAAGTTCATAATGCAAGTCTTTAAAGTAATTTATGTTGCTAAATGGCATACGCCACAGGTTAAGTTATTCCAAGTAATTACATTTTAGATCCACTAATTCCAACTCCCGAATCCTAAGCATAACCTTATTTGGACAAAAATCTTTCAAATCTCTTTATTAATTCTCATTTCAATATATTTCATCCAAACTGATATCCTTTCAGCAATAAAGTTTGAAAGTTGTTATGAATCTGAAAAAAAACCACCTTTATCAGCATACAAGGGAGTTAAGGGTGTAACTGAGTCATTCTGAATTGTGATTCGGCTCAAGCTCCGCTAGAAAAGTGGCTCGTGAATAGAGCTCGATGAGCGAACAAGCCAAGCTTAAGTTAGCCTCGACTCGACTAATTAGCTTGTGACCTAACTAGTTTTAAAAATTAATTAATATAAATTACCCAAAATATACTTAAATTTTAAATTTTGACTTCAAATTATTAAAAATGATTAAAAATATATTTTAGACTTTATATCACATGATTTATTATTATTTATCGCCTAATTATTCATTATATTTGTCATTTGATTATAAAACTATCTTGAATTGCTAATATTTTCTCTCTTTAATAATAAACAAGCCGGCTCGAACTTATAAAAGTAAGCTCAAGCTTGAGTTTCAACTCGATTAATTAATCAAGCTCAGGCTCAAACCAAGGGTGACTCGAGCTCAACTCGACTTGGTTACACCCCTAACGTAGTCATACCAGCTTAGGCTACAATCTACATCTTTCCTCATAGACAGTTTTCCAATTAGAGCTCACTCTAAAATCTTTCGAGGGAGGTGCATCAAGGCTTGCACCTGATAACCAAACAATTATCTATCCCACTATGAAGTGTAGTCATATATTTTCCAAATTTCCAAGTTTCCCAACCACCCAAACCCAGCGAAACACCTCCCCGTGAGTTTCCATAACCCAGCAGGCATGCACAATTAAGAACTAGTTTCACAAAGTATCCATGAAAAGTTTAAGAAAACATACTTAATATGAACTATAGATCTGCAATAGATGAAGAAATTCACAAAAGAAAATGGATGAACATACCCATTCACCAGGGCATAGAGATCTGTAATATTTTGCAAATTTTTGACACTCAGGCGCTCCTTCACCTTTAGCATTTATACACCTGAATGAATAAATGTATTGGCAATAAGGTATCATTAAATTCTCAAATGGAATTTAGAAAGGCATCTTGTGTATGATAGCAACCTAAATCTGTATGATATGTGGATAAATAAATAATATAATTGGTAGATCACCTATGATACTCGATGTAGCGGGTAAAGCAATGCCTCGTTTGGTTTGTGGTTGGAAAGCGGAAATCAGCTGGGGCAGTCTCAAGCTGAAAACAAACCATAAAAAATCAGGAACCACACTAATTGCCAAAAAATGTTAGGCTTAGTTAACAGGTGAATTAGATAAACGTGCAGACAAGTCAATGCTGAGAAAAGTACACCTTGATCAATGGAGTTTCTTCTTTGGCCTCTTCATTTTCTTCTTCTTGCACTTGCTCTGTCTCTGAGGTAGGGTTTTCATTATTCTCCACTGCCGTAGAGGCAGTCTCCACAGGTTCATGCTTTTCTTCTACTTCCTCTGATGGTTCTGTGTTCTGTTCAGCGGCAACGCTGTTTTCCTTTGTGATAGGGGAATTTTCCTTCACTTCTTGTTTATCCTCCACTGTTGTTAGTTCTCCCTCTGGGTTAGGGTTTGCACCTTTCTCGCTTGCAGTAGGAGCAATCTCCACTGAAACTGGGGCTTGATCAATTTTCTTTGCAACAATTTCCTCAGTTCCTTGTTTGGAAGTATCGCTATGATCGTCCAGCTCATCTTTATCAACGAGTAACCATTGCTACGTGTATAATATTGAAAATAAAAGTTTACTAAAATATGTTTGCACTTAACACTATAAATTTACTAGTTCTATTATTTAATAGTGGCAAACAATGATTCTTCAGAAGTGTGGCCCATCTAAAAGAGAAATGAAAGGAGAGGTAAAGGTATTATTGAACAAATCCATCTAATAGAAGTCCTTTACTACCAAAAAAAAAAAAAAAAAAAAAAA
>JXCR01031021.1:74845-144218 GCA_002079205.1 Phalaenopsis hybrid cultivar | reverse complement strand
AGTCTCCACAGGTTCATGCTTTTCTTCTACTTCCTCTGATGGTTCTGTGTTCTGTTCAGCGGCAACGCTGTTTTCCTTTGTGATAGGGGAATTTTCCTTCACTTCTTGTTTTTCCTCCACTGTTGTTATTTCTCCCTCTGGGTTAGGGTTTGCACCTTTCTCCCTTGCAGTAGGAGCAATCTCCACTGAAACTGGGGCTTGATCAATTTTCTTTGCATCAATTTCCTCAGTTCCTTGTTTGGAAGTATCGCTATGATCGTCCAGCTCATCTTTATCAACGAGTAACCATTGCTACGTGTATAATATTGAAAATAAAAGTTTACTAAAATATGTTTGCACTTAACACTATAAATTTACTAGTTCTAATATTTAATAGTGGCAAACAATGATTCTTCAGAAGTGTGGCCCATCTAAAGGGGAAATGAAAGGAGAGGTAAAGGTATTATTGAACAAATCCATCTAATAGAAGTCCTTTACTACCAAAAAAAAAAAAAAAAANAAAAAAAAAAAAAAAAAAAAAGAAACGTGTCATTATTTCAGCAATTACCTTCTGTTGAAAAATTTGTAACAATAATATCAACTAAGAACTCAAAATATTGTACTCAAAATATTATGAAATAACATCCTTCGACCTATAGCGGAAACTAGCATATATTCTGGACATTCAACAAAAATAAACATAAAGAAAACTTAAATTTTCAGCATTTCTTAACTATGAAGCATAGACACCAACACGAGACAAGAACGTGACAAAGAAAAAAACATGAGGACAAGATGTATCATGAATATGATTCTTTTTATATGTTCTTAAAATAAAATATGTAACCAAGCACTTAATGTAGTCATTTTTTATATAAAAATACCGCTAAAGCTAAAGCATAAACAAAAGAAAATATAAATTAACATGGTCCTATTAAAATTCATCAAAATTTTTAAAAATCTGAATTATAATAATATCAGTATTAATCATAATTATGATTTTAAAGATATTAATTTTAAATTATCTACACAAAAATGCTAAAAAACTAAAAAGAGTGCAATCTACAAAGCAACTACATAATATAACACATTCATGTATCCCTAATTGAACTCAACATACTCAACATCACAGTCACCATCCTCTTTTCAAAAGCAATTTCACCATCGAGACCACAAAAAAAAAAGGTTACAGAGACAGTCCATTGAGAAAACCACAGTTCACTATCATTACAAGGAGAAAAATTTGCGTACGTAAGACGTTTGTGGAGCTGCGTACATCGGAGGTTATTCAGAGGGTATTGAGGGGTTACATCCGTGTTATACCCCTTGTGCATCTCTGTAACCTACATATAATCCCCCAATACCCTCTGAATAACCTTCGATGTACGCAGCTCTGCAAACGACTTACGCACGCAAATTTTTCTCTATTACGAGAGTCTATCATGTTCAACTCTATTATGAGAAAAATATACATCAAGAACAATTTTTACATGTGGGACATGTGTTAGGGTGTATTGGAGGCATTTCCAAATTTGGCACTCGCAGGAAACAAATCCAAAAGAAAGCATTTGTTTCTTGCAAATTGTTTGAACATCGAGAAGGATAGATTTTTTAATTTTCCTACATCTGCCATGTTTCCATACAAGTAAAGACAACCTTTTAATGCATCTCATTTGGTCAGATCTGTCATGGTTTAGTACGGACTAGTTTAGGTAATTCTAGAAGAAATTTATTTAAGTCAACCGTGGTCCTGCTAGCAGGTTATTCCTTAAGAAATGAAACAATTCCCATGTGCACATAAAAAAAAATTAATTGATCATTAGGAAAATTCATCATTTTCAATATATAAAACATAAAACAGTAAACAATGGGCATGTTATTTTTTTGAAAGGAAAGAATAATTTTTGTAACTATAAAAATAGTTTTAATATAAATATGATTTTTGAAAGTAATATTTTAATTTAAAGAATAGATGAGACCGCACGAGTCTCACACATTGAATAGTTTGGATGGATGAGCACGATACCACAAATAATACAGTACCCCGAAAGATAAATATACCACTTGTCAGTAGGCTCAACCACCTAAACTAAGGAGTTTGTGACATCCGTTTGGTTTGCAAAAACTTCTATGTATGGCCGACAAGTGGCCCTACCTAATATAAGGATTAGATTACCTAGGTTCCAAGCTCTCTACAGAAGCAAACCCCTATAGTTAATTACATCTTATATGACCGGAGTCACTTAAGAAGACTCTCGATTAAAATTAGTGATTTTGCTTTCAAGATTTCAAAGTTTAGGTTTCCAAGATTGGACACAGGAAAATCAAATGAGAGTGGCTCAAACAGGAACAATTATTTTAAAGAATCCAAAGGAATGAAGAGCAGGAGATATCACAGATCCAGAGGAAACCTTGGTGATTTCCCAACTATTCTATTGTTTGGTTTTATGTCTTTGAAATGATATTATTCAATGTTTAATCCAGAAATTTACTTTAGAATTTAGGAATTACATTCACACGATATCTGACCATACAAATGACCTAAAAAGATAGGAGGGTTTATACTGTACCGCACGGTAACCTCGGAATTCTAAAAGTGTTAACACTTATAATTGCATAACAGAGTTATGCAAAAACCTAAAGATAATGTGAGGATTTACGTTGCGCTAAGCAAACCACCTCGAAGTCCTATGACTTGTTATTTAAATTAAGGAAAATGTTTAGCTGAAGTTAACTTGTTTTGATGGTGCAGATCCACCTCAAAGTTGCTCCTCTGTGTATCCTCGTCGTGCTGCCCACGACGTTCGCTCCAAGCTCCCGTCGTAGCACCTTCGGATTTGATGTTAATTTTAAGGGTACATGCAATTGTTTAGTCAACGATCTGGTGTCGGATACCTCCTATAAAACCAACTACTGGTTTTCTATTCTAAGGTATAAAGTGTAAAAGTAACAGTAGCAGGTAGAAGTATAATAGCAGAATTTTAAAAAAATGAACAAGCATGAATTGCATCAACAAAAGAAATACCACTTAGAAAAGAAAGAACGATAAATGATCCATGATGAAAGAAAACTCGAGAAAATCGACAAATGACTCACGAATAAAATCTCGAAGCAAAAACAACAAATTGCAACTCAAAAAAAGTCACCAAAAACACGGGAAGATCCCGGACAAGACCATGAGCGCTTTACCAAAAAGTGCCAATAAAATCCCACAAAAAATCCGAAGAAAGAAAACCGCAAGCACTCGGGTCGTAGCTAGGCTTAGATATTATATATTTGTACTTGAGGGAAGTCGAATGCTACTATCGGTCACCCGGATGTATAGAGCCCGTCACTCAACTAGAAGAGTGTCCTACTAAACCTAACTTAGGAGGATACTCCTTAGCCCAGTACTGGTAATCGACAAGTGGGTAACCAAGTTACAATATATTTAAAATTTATATTTTAGCATGTAAATGGATTTCAGACATACAAAAAGAAGTTGTATCAATTTTGTAGTAAAAATATTTTTTTATAAATATTGTATATGTTCTTATCAATTTTGAAAAGTTATGATTGTCCACGAGTCGATCATGCCGCCAGGCGTAGGACTGCCAACAACCTAAGAAGATACGGGTCCCCTGCTAGTCTTGCGTCGGTGAATGATACTATCATTTTATAGTTCATCAGGTCTCAGGATTGGGTCCTGATGTCGTAGAATGAAATATCATTCCGCTCTACCACCGGTGTGCTTTTGTCATCACTGCCCTAAGCCCCAAAACAAAACCGAACTACTTGCGACCTTGTTTGATGATTACATATATAGCTAAATGCTATATATAGGTATTTATGTGTCAGACATAAGCATCGAAAATCGAACCAAGAAGTAAGGGAAAAAAATAAAAAAAAAGGGATGAGGGAGAGGAGGAACTGATCCACCCAAAAGTTCGAAAAGACGAATGGTGAATCAACCCTCAAAACTTATAACAAAAAAATTTGAAAAGGAGGACCCAAGATCCTTGAATCAATCTAAGAAAGATATCATTTTTTTAAATTTTATAAATGGATCAACTCAAGAAGGATATCATTTCCAAATGTTGTTTCGAACAGGTCGAAACGGACCCAAATCAATGTGATAGTTGTATACACGGCTCCACCATCACTTACATGATCACACACCCAAGCCTGAACTCAAATGTGACATTTATGTTATCCAAACCTTAATTTTAAACATCCAAAAAGAAACTCTTTCGTGAATGACAATTTTATGAGCTTTCAAATCCTTCATGAATCCGATTCATATCGACTTTATGATTTCCCGAAATGAAGTTGTAAGAGTCTTTCATATTTCACAAATCAAATAAAAGAAAATAATCCAGAGACGACAACCTTCTAAATTTCCAAAAAAAAAAATCATGTCAATATTAAAACCATTCAATTCCAACCTTAATCAAAAGCTTCTCAAGTCAAATAAGCATGATATCATTCAGATAAAACCATATAAATGCTCACGGCCAGGGGCAACAGAGAGGGTCGCCACCAGTCCAACTTATCACATAGAGAAATCACAAGATAAAGCTCACGGCCAAGGCAGCAAAAAAAAAGATCACCACCAACTTTTCTCATAGAGAAATCATGAGGTAAGACTCACAGATAGGGGCAGCAAGAAGAAGACCACCATATATTTAAGCTCACGGGTAGGACCAAGAAAGGGCACAACCAAACCACAGAATAAGCCCACGGGTATAGGCCATAAAAAGCACAACCAAGCCCTAATACAATCTCATGGTTTGGGACAAGAAAGAGGACAGAAGCTCACAGGTACGGGCAAGAAAAAGCACAACTAAGCCCCAAAATAAGCCCAAGGGTAGGGGCAACAAAAGGACAACCAACACTTCAAGCTTACGGGTAAGGGCAGTGACTACAAAGAGCCAAAACCAAATCTCAAACCAATTTTTTTTTAAAATATTTGGAATAGATCTCCACATGTATTCGAATAGGGGCAGCCAAGGGCAATTAAAACCGAGCCCCAACAAAAGGGCAAAAACATAGCCACATCTTAACCAAAACAAGCCTAACATAGGGGGTCAAATATAGAACAATATTCCAAGTAAAATCCAACAGAGAAAAAAGAACCAAACCAAGCCAAATTCTAGGTGAAATCGAGCCTGATCTCAGGTAAAAAAACGAACCCAGCAAAAGCACCATTCCAAGCCAAATAGAGCAAAATTCCAGCATTACTGAGCACACCAAATGGGTTAAAACAGAAAGAGAGCATTCCATGGAAAATTTAGCTCCGTAAAGGAGCCAAATCGAGCCCAACAAAGGGCATACCAAGCCAAATCTCATGCAAAATCGGGCTAAATCTCAGGCCAAAACCGATACCATCAAAAAGGACCAAAAAACAGAGTCATGACAGGTAAACCGAGCACGACAAGAGGAGCAAAAACAGAACAATATTCAAGCCAAAAATGCAACTCAAAAAGAGCTAAATCGAGCCCAATAAATGGGTCAGATCAAAGCTATAAAACTCAGATCTTGTAAAGCCTTAAGCTTCAAAAATTTCTTGCACCCAGCATATGCTTCAAATAAGAACATGTGGTATAAAGAGTTTCAACATTTCATTTCTAGCATTTGTTCCAAATAGGTAAATATCATTGAAGAGCAACAACTAAAGCTTCCAAACTTCCATTTATCATGCATTTCAGATTTTGCAAATAAACCATTCAAAGATTTCAGATTTTGCAAATGAAGCACCCAATATTTTTATATTTTCACAAATAGGTCACCCAAATCTTTAACTTGCATCAAACGTACCCTTATTCCAGGCGCAGAAGAGAATGCATTCAGGGAGCAATTCCAAGTGACAGAGATTAGAAAGATTACTTATATCGCCAGGCAAGAAATCATCAGAACAAAATTGCCAAAATATATCCTTATAAATTATGAGCATATCAAAACCAAGGCATGAGAATAGGGTAATCAGATATCTCCTTTGAATGCTTGCCCAAAGAAAGAGAAAGAGGAATACATTTTAATATAGATTCAAAGCAAACTCAAGAACCAGTCTTAAGAAAATAAAATCAGCAAAACCTCTCTTAAGAACCTTGATGTAAAAGCCTAAATTTCCTGAAAAGTCTTGAGAAATACAAAAGCAAATATTCACAATCAAAGATGCCCCAAATCCTTTCTTTTCTCCTCTCAAAATTTTCAACAACCCTTGGTAGTTAAACACACAACCAAGCAAGAATATGGAACCGACAAGCAAGAGTACCAAGCAACCCAGAAGGAATGCCGAGCAACTGAACAGGAAGTTTACGCCAAGCCAAAATTTTAGCTGCACCTCGACCTTTTTTTCAATTTTCGGTCAAGCAAGAACCTTACCCTGGGTAGGATTTTATAGGCAAAAGAGAGGAGCAGCCACCTACCAGCCCTAAGGTGGTCGAATCAGGCAATAGAAGCATTTAGGGAGGGAGAGAAGCGGCAACCTCGAGAAAAAAAAAGGTTGACCAGCCGACATTTTCTGATTGGAGAGCCACTCGGTCAAGCGGTTACACGAAGAAGAAGAGTTGGGAGCGGAGGAGGAAGACGCGTGGATCGCTCGCGAGATCTAGGGATCACACGAGAGGGATGCTGTTGAGGCTCTGGCAAGAAGCTTCAGGAAGATTCGCGAATAGGAGAGGGGCAAGAGAGCTAGGGCTTGTGCGCTACACAGTGTACATGGGCTGCGAGTCTGCGTGCGTGAGTGGGATTAAGTAGGGTCTTAGGATTAAAATTAATATTATAAGTAATAATATAAATATAAAAGTATTTAATATTTCAAAAATAAAAATTTGATTTGTACATTTTTATTCGTGCGCCATTGCATAACAAAATGGATGCCCTTTTTTGGTAATTTGACGTTCCGTACGCGTTGGCGAGGTCCGTTTCGTCGTCAGAGTTCGTTTTGATAAATTCATCGATTTACGTGCAATTTGCTCGTGTGCGGAATTATGACAATATGAGTGTCTTTCCTAGCTAAAATTGATGTCCTGGACACGTTGACGCATTCCATTTCGTCATCGGAGGCCGTTCGCATTTTCACCCTTTTTTAAGCTCAATTATAGTCCGACCTTGCGCAACTTGGTGGATGTTGTGTGTTTTGTGTGTGTTGATAAAGTCATAAAGGGGTTTCCCTAGGGCTTGAGATCCTATTGGAAACCTCTATCTGAATCTTTACATGGTGGTCCTTAACTACTCGACCAAACGACGATGGTTTGAGATCATCGATGCAAGACACCACAAGAGAATTAGGAAGTGATTCGAATTTCAAAAAAAGGGTGAGTCTCAGCTCTAGTCCTCTAAGATAGTCGATAAGAAGCCTTAGAGCTAGATCTTATAATCTAAGAAGAGGAGAAATGACCTCAAAATGAGGTCAACAGGGCACTAAGAGCTATTAAAATTAATAAATGTCAAACAATTACTATAGCAAACAATAGAAACTTGAAATTCCTAGCTCAAATTCATCTAAAAATGCCGATGTTCCAGGGAAAAGTGAGGCTTTCCACTCAGTTAGTTTCTTATGTTGAACAAAAAATTTAAACAGGTAGTTTTAGTGCCAAAACCAATTATCATCAATTTTTGATAAACCTGCTTTAAAGTCTTATTATAAAATATGATATTTCAAATAAGTTTTAAGTAAAAAATTAAACCTAATTTAATTTTGAAATTCGTCTCATTGATCTTTAATTTAAGAGAGATTAGTTGCAGTTAAAAGAAAGCAATTGCTTTGAGCTACCTAACAAGAGCAACCTGGGTAATTTGGCGCTCAGTCGCGCATAAGCAAAAAACTAACTTCAATTTCCTTGAGTTCTTATCCAATGGTGCTTTACACAGTGAAGAGAATTATTATTTTAATTCGGGTTGCTGAAAAATTAACAACAAAAGAAAAAGAGAATGTATGAGAAAAAAATTAAGGAAAGAAAAGATGTTGTGAAAAGATATATATAAAGAGAGGAAAAAACTGTTGAACAGATATTGGATGCTTGTGAAGAGACATAGTGATGTGTTATAAGTACCATGGTGTATGCAATATTGCAAAAAAACTGCAGGCATGCAAGAAAGTTCTGTGAGGCTTCAAGTGGAGAATTTATTTTAATAATATCTACACACACACACACACACACACATATATATATATATATATGCTCTCGTCCTGCTAGGGTTCGCCTATGGCAAATCCTTGGTTTCTCTAATTCACTGCGATTTCGTCATTCCTCGTCTTCGTCGCTTGTTCGCCGTCGCGTCGCAGCGGCTCTCGAGTGAAGGCGTCGGGCTTGGGGGCGACATTTGAAGGACGTATGAGTGTGGACTTCTGTTGCGGCTCGTTCTTTCGTCATCCCGAGAAGCGCGGGCTCCTTCTGCGGCTCGCAGCTCGTTCTTCGTCATTTCGAGAAGCATCAACTTCTTCTGCGGCTCCTGTCCTCGCTCACAGGGCGCGAACTTTCCTCTGGCTCAAACGAATTGCCCACTGCTCGACCTCCCTTTCTCAGCATTTGCTCTTCCTCTACTGTAACTTTCATGTCCCCAGCCCCACCTCCCTCTTTTGGGATGGCTTCGGATAGATCGTATGTTGCTGCCCTTGCGGGTGTTCACGCCTCATGTAGAACTAAATTGTCATATTTTCCTCCTTCATTTGAGTGGGCAGAGGACATCAAGAAGTCTGTTAGGAAAAATGGAAATTCTACCATCTTTTTACAGAAAACGATGGTATTCAACTTGTTTCCTCCCGTCGTCTGAATTTGGCTGGGAAATTTTTATATGACCATCCCAAAATGGAGCTCATTCGCAAAGAATTTGAACTTATGCACCTTGTTGGAGAGTGGAAAATTGGACTATAAAATGAGAGACACATTCTTATTCAAATTAACAATGAAGAGGATTACATGTGCTTATTTGCTAGAAAAATAATTTGGATTGATAACAGAGCAATGAAGATTCTAAAATAGTCTGTGGATTTTGACCCACAGACGGAACCGCCAATCATTCCGGTTTGGATTTGCCTCCGTGGTTTGAAATTTCATTATTTTTCTCAAAAAGTATTGTACTTTATTACCTCAGCTTATGTAAAGCCACTCAAGACGGGCATTCCTACTTTTAATATTTCTCGTCCATCTGAAACCAGAGTACTTGTTCAAAGAGACATCACTTTACCCGCTTCTGGGAAAATCTGGTTGAGCACACAGCACCATGGATATTGACAGAAGGTAGAGATTGAGAATTTTCCGTCGTATTGTTCGAACTGTCGTATGTTCGGCCACTCCAGTTCTCAATGTCACCATCTACACCCCCAACTCAGACCAAAAAAGTAAAGTGCTCCGCTAGAGGCTGTGATTCCATCTCATCCCGATCAACACCAAGTTTTTTACACAATTGATCATCAGAAGGATACCCGGAAAGACATCAATATCCCCGTAGGCAATAAGACAATCATTCAGTCCCCATTTGTAGCTCTCCAGTCTTTGGAACATCCTATCGTAGGGGAGAGGGAGATTCTTCAGACTCCGCCTGTCATAGCATTTATCGTTGATAATACAGGTAGAAATACTTATATTGTTTCACCACCGCCTCATCAGGTCCAGAAAGATGTTAATGTTACTCAGGCTCATGGGGATCATGATGTGCAACGATCTACACCTGTCCGACCACCTTTGGAACCTACTGATCAGATGAGTCAATCATCGGATGAGGAATGACAGGTTTATACATCCAGGAGGAAGAAGAAGAGTGGAGATCTACTAGAGCTCAGGAATCTGATGGATGATACTTTGGTTACTACAGGCAATGGTACTCACCTTACAAATTTGTTAACCGGTTCACTTTCGAGAACTCGAGGCAGGAGGACTAAAGTGGGACGTCCCTAGCACTTTTGTGTCATTTTGTGACTTTTTGGTTTTTTGTTTTTATGCATCTTTTCTTTATTTGAGTTTTGTGTGTGTTGTATTGTATGAGTTGGGTTTTCTTTTACGCCCTCTCATACAAACTTTCTGTATCTTTTCCATATTAATATATTTTCCCTTGGCCTTTTTCAATCTATATATATAGATATAGATATATATATACATCTTCTTCAACTAATTCTTCATCTTGTTAAAATTCTCACAACATTAAGAAACTAGTCTATAAACTGACTATTTGTGCAAATCTAACTGCTCCTTCCCACCACTCCTTACGACTATGAAATCCAAATAATGACACTTGGATATATAAATAGGTGTAGCTCCGTGAAAGGGATGATGAATGAGTGGTTTTACATTTACAGATAAAATATGAAATAAATATATCAGTGAAAGAGTTGATGTAGCTCCAGTGGAAAGCAAGATTAGAGAAAGTCGTTTTAGATGGTTTGGTCACATTAAACGTCGACCACCTGATGATCTGATAAGGAGAGTAGATGTTTTAGATTTGACTTAATGTTAAGAAACAATGAGGCAGACCTAACAAGACTTGGGCATGTTGTATAAAAAATAATCTTAATTTATTAGGACTAAATGAAAATATGACACTCAGTACGACACAATAAAGAAAAAGGATTTACGTAGCAACCCCATTTAGTGGGAAAAAGGCTTGTTGTTGATGGTGTTGGTGGTGCTGGAAATATAAATAGGTGTACTTAGAGGTCGGATTCCAATGCAGGAATCAATGCAAGTCTAAGTTTCTTATCCAACTTTCCAAGTGTTGAAAATGAAATAATTCCAAGTTATAAATGAACCTCCCAAAAGAAATCTATAGATGAAAAAATTAGTTTATACCAATTTTTAACAAAAACACAAAAGTGTGCACCAAGCAACCATTATATTCACTAACTCAATGCGTAATTTGAGAAATTCCCATCATCTCACAAAGCTTTCCTTATGACTTAAAATACAATCTCAATTCCGACAACATATTTGAGGCATTTTCCAATGAGGGATTGAGGAAAACCAAAGAAGAAGAAAACATGGGAGACATGGTTCTAGAGGAAAGAAATAAGTATGGAGTAAATGCATGTTTTTGAGAAATACAAAGATCATAAAACCTTTGGGGGATAAAAATAGATTAGTGGCTAAGATCTACACTCAAACCTACGAAGTGGATTACAATATTTGCTCAACTTGCAAAGATAAATAGGGCAAGGGTTTTAATGCCATTACATTAAATGGTTCTATTAGGAATATTAAAAAAAGTTGTACTTCTGATCTCCTCAAAACATAGGTGTTATTTATGCTAATTTGAATCGGTGTATGTATGGTTGGTGCTTCAGCCTAAGAAGCTGTAGAAAAAAGCAAACAAAAAACTCTGAGAAGATTTTGAAAATTTGGCAGCTGGAGCAATGCTTATAATGGAAAATTAAAATATTTAAACAATGGTAATTAAAGCAAAGAAGAAAGTATCGGAGCGGGAGGACTTTGGTTTAAAATCAATGTCATTAAATAAGAATAATAGTTACTGCTTAGTCATATATTGGGAAAAGCAGGAAAGGTTTTCTCTTGGAAGATGAATTAATTTTATTATTTGAAATTTAAAAAAGAGAGATAGAGGGACATATTTAGAGAGAAAATATGTGGCAGAAGTGAAATGTTTAGCATTGCAAATAAGATGATATGTTTGAGCGAGCAAATCAGAAAATAGAAGGAGAAGAAAATAGAGTTAGAGCGCACGCGCGCGCACCCTAAAAATACAGATTACAACACAAAAAATACACATTAAGATCACAATTAATGAAATAGAATTTCCAAATTCTTCCATTGTTGCCAACATACTAAGAAAAATTGCACATAGCACATCATAGAATAAAGTTTGAAAGCATTGACCAACCAAAAGAGCAGCTTTTTAAAAAATTGTTGATGCGGCGTGAAGAAGTTAGTTGTCTGTTTGTTTTTGCAAAACAATGACCTTTCTGCCCCTGTACTATAGTGTTATTTATAGAAAAATCATTCATACTAACACATTTCATATTTGAAAGCAAATATCTAGTTTGAACGTTACAAAATAAAAACAGACACCTCACAAAACATTGTACTTCCAAGTCTCTCAAAACCACAAGGAGCAAAAAGGCAAAACCATAAAAACCCATATACTTCCAAGTCTCTCAATAAAATTTAAATGCAATATGATATTTTCCCATCAATTTCTCTCTCATTTTTGCCATAGTCATAAAACCAAGCCACAAAAGGCAATCACAGAGCTAAGTCACAAACGACAATCACATAGCTAAGCCGTTCCTCAGAAAAAAATAGGATTGCAATTGAAAGAGTCGTAAAACCATTTTACCANTAAATGCAATATGATATTTTCCCATCAATTTCTCTCTCATTTTTGCCATAGTCATAAAACCAAGCCACAAAAAGCAATCACAGAGTTGAGTCACAAACAACAATCACAGAGCTAAGCCGTTCCTCAGAAAAAACAGGATTGCAATTGAAAGAGTCATAAAACCATTTTACCGCAAAGAAAGCCAAAAACCACAAAGATAAATCCTCAACATCAACCATAAACCTCACAGGAGGAGGTAACATAAGGGGAAAGAGGGGTAGGAAGAGAGGACAGTAGAGAAAAGGGACTCAAAACTGCTAGGGCAGAAGTGCTTGCGATGAACGGAAAGAGGAGTGGAGCTCTGCGAGAATGAAACCAGTGGGGCAGACGCGAATGCGGGGAATCCGGAGCAACCAAGTAAAAAGAAAGCAGCGAACACGGGCCACAGGGTCGAGCCCGCAACCGCGTTTTTATTAAACATTTTTTATACACCACCGCACCGCACGAAACAAACATGCAATTTAGTGGTTTCCCACCGCACCACAACAATAAAGTTGTGTCAAACACAGTCTTAATCGAATCAAACTCGAAATTACCGAGTTTAGCTTAACTCAAAATTAACCTAATTATGAGCCATCTTGACCTAAAAAAACTCAATTTAAGTTCACCTTGAAATGGATTTTGAGTAAACTCTAAATTACAAATATATGAGATTCTGATTCTTTCAAAATCAAATTTCAGGGTCGATATAAGGATTCGGGTTCCTTAAAATTACACAAACTTTCCTCTTATCTTTTCATAAGATTTTCGCACTCGTGAAATTTCAGGGTCAGTCCAAGGATTCTGATTCCTTAAAATTCCACAAATTTTCCACTTATCTTTCCACAAGTTTTTTCACTCGTTAAATTTCAAGGTCGGTACAGGAACTCTGCTTCCTTCGAAATCAAATTCCAGGGTCGGTGCAAGGATTCTAATTCCTTCAAAATCAAATTCTATGGTTGTTACAAGCATTCTAATTCCTTTAAAAAATCCACAATTTTTTTGCAATCTATCCACAAATTTTTCGCAATCATGAAATTTTANAAGATAAATCCTCAACATCAACCATAAACCTCACAGGAGGAGGTAACATAAGGGGAAAGAGGGGTAGGAAGATAACAGAGGACAGTAGAGAAGAGGGACTCAGAACTGCTAGGGCAGAAGTGCTTGCAAGGAACGAAAATAGGAGTGGAGCTCTGCGAGAACGAAACAGTAGGGCAGACGCGAATGCGGGGAATTGGGGGCAACGAAGTAAAAATAAAGCTAGTGAACGCGGGCCACAGGGTCGAGCCCGCAACCGCGTTTGTATTAAATATTTTTAATACACCACCGCACCGCACGAAACAAACATGCGATTTAGTGGTTTCCCACCGCACCACAACAATAAAGTTGTGTCAAACACAGTCTTAATCTAATCAAACTCGAAATTACCGAGTTTAGCTTAACTCAAAATTAACTTAATTATGAGTCATCTTGACCTAAAAAAAACTCAATTTTGGTTCACCTTGAAATGGATTTTGAGTAAACTCTAAATTACAAATATATGAGATTCTGATTCTTTCAAAATCAAATTCCAGTGTCTGCATAGGGATACTGGTTCCTTAAAATTCCACAAACTTTCCTCCTATCTTTTCATAAGATTTTCGCACTCGTGAAATTTCAGGGTCAGTGCAAGATTTTCGATTTCTTAAAATTCCACAAATTTTCCACTTATCTTTCCACAAGTTTTTTCACTCGTTAAATTCCAAGGTCGGTACAAAAATTCTGGTTCCTTCGTGATCAAATTTCAGGGTCGGTGAAAGGATTCTAATTCCTTCAAAATCAAATTCTAGGGTCGTTGCAAGCATTCTGATTCCTTTAAAAAATCCACAATTTTTTTGCAATCTATCCACAAATTTTCCGCAATCATGAAATTATGTGATAGGTATAAGACCTCCTTAAATGGAGCAAGGCTCATAGTCCCCTTCTCAGCATTCACTGATAGGATAGGTGTAGAACCCCATTAAATAGAGTATATATTTTATAGAAAAAATAACATAGAATAATAGTTAACTAAGCATGAAAGTAATAAAAATAAAAATAATAATAAATTTTTCTCTATTGGTCAAGGCTTACTGGCAACAAAAACTACTAGAATAATAATAAATGCCCCTAATTAATACATCAAACTAAGCGCGAATGTTCTCTATAAACAACTAATCAAATCTAGAACTAAATTTATGCTCGAGTCGTCAACTGAAATTCCATCTGTAAATTTAACTACCAGGAAAAAACTCAATCAAGAATTCAAACCAAGTCCTGTTAGCTCAACTAAGATACAACACCATCAATATTGGCTCACAATTCAATTAACTCAATCCAAACAAATTTGATCTCTCTTGCACTAGCTAGAGGAATTAAATTAGAATAGAAAGAAGCTGAATTAAGCCAATTTTCATACTTTCTAGTTCCTTCAGTATTTTAGACCATTTTTTTATTATTCAATTTCATTTTTCTGATATTACATGATGAAGCCAGATTCATCTTCTTTTTTTTTTGGCGGATATAAGCTTAAATGTATTAATCTTAATGAATGATTGATCGATTCCTTATTCAATGCAGTGATGGTTGAATGCTAGTTTTTGCTTGTTCTCCAATCAATTTAACTTGTAAATGTGAATCATCCCAAGTTGTAATTATGAAAAGAGAGCAAATGTAGCTTAATTATGGAATTTCCAAAACAAAGAAAAAACCCATGGTTTATGTGGTTCGCACAGAGCTCAAAATATTCTAAGAAGCAAGTAAGCATTAGTAGAGAAATGTGGGGGAGATTGCACTTTATTCAAATCATTATGAAGAATGAAAGGCGTATAATGCCTGATGTCCTTGCTTGTAGAAGTTGAAAGCTCAATATCTCTATGTGACAAAAGAAGGAAAAAAACATTTTGGTACCCATTAATACAATTCTTCCAAGCGATTTGGTCAAACGAGACTTTTCCTCACTGAAATGAGAAACACTTGCTTGGCCAAAAGACACTTCCTGATAGCAAAGGACAGAACTCTCCACTCTTCTTGTTTTTTACAGTGCCTCGTTTGCAACAATAACTCGATTGGCACAATTCCCCAAATGCTACAGTGGTTGAACTCCTGTCAATTCCTTTCGTTCGTTCTGTTGTGGATGGTTGGCATGGTGTGGGATACTAGGCAAGCAAAGGGAGGTGTATATATATATATATATATAAGTATTTATATAAACTTGGAAAAACTATGAGCCCCGTAAGAAGGAAAATAAAATCTCACAAAACTGACTGCCTGTATATCATGTTGTTCTCTTTACATTAACATCGCAAATGATATATAAATCAAGGATTACAATAACGAGAAAATTCCATCCCATATCAACAAAGATTTATCATCGTATCACCTAACAGTTGAAAACTTGGAGCTACTACTCCTTTCCGCTGCTGCTTCCCATTCTAGTTAGCTTGCAGTTATTTTAAATANTTGGCTCACAATTCAATTAATTCAATCCAAACAAATTTGATCTCTCTTGCACTAGCTAGAGGAATTAAATTAGAATACAAAGAAGCTGAATTAGGCCAATTTTCATACCTTCTAGTTCGTTCATTATTTTAGACCATTTTTTTTATTATTCAATTTCATTTTTCTGATATTACATGATGAAGACAGATTCATCTTCTTTTTTTTTTTTTGGCGGATATAAGCTTAAATGTATTAATCTTAATGAATGATTGATCGATTCCTAATTCAATGGAGTGACGGTTGAATGCTGGTTTTTACTTCTTCTCCAATCAATTTAACTTGTAAATGTGAATCATCCCAAGTTGTAAGTATGAAAAGAGAGCAAATGTAACTTAATTATGGAATTTCCAAAACAAAGAAAAAACCCAAGGTTTATGTGGTTCGCACAGAGCTCAAAATATTCTAAGAAGCAAGTAAGCATTAGTAGAGAAATGTGGGGGAGATTGCACTTTATTCAAATCATTATGAAGAATGGAAGGCGTAAAATGCCTGATGTCCTTGCTTGTAGAAGTAGAAAGCTCAATATCTCTATGTGACAAAAAAAGGAAAAAAAAACATTTTGGTACCCATTAATACAATTCTTCCAAGCGATTTGGTCAAACGAGACTTTTCCTCACTGAAATGAGAAACACTTGCTTGGCCAAAAGACTCTTCCTGATAGCAAAGGACAGAACTCTCCAATCTTTCTTGTTTTTTACAGGCCTCGTTTGCAACAATAACTCGATTGCCACAATGCCCCAAATGCTACAGTGGTTGAGCTCCTGTCAATTTCTTTCGTTCTTTCTGTTGTGGATGGTTGGCATGGTGTGGGATACTGGGCAATCAAAGGGAGGTGTATATATATATATAGATAAGTATTTATATGAACTTGGAAAAACTATGAGCCCCGTAAGAAGGAAAATAAAATCTCACAAAACTGAATGCCTGTATATCATGTTGTTCTCTTTACATTAACATCGCAAATGATATATAAATCAAGGATTACAATAACGAGAAAATTCCATCCCATATCAACAAAAATTTATCATCGTATCACCTAACAGTTGAAAACATGGAGCTCCTACTCATTTCCGCTGCTGCTTCCCATTCTAGTTAGCTTGCAGTTATTTTAAATTCTTTACTCAATCTCCTTCCTTCAAGAAGTCCAAATCATCATCCCTCCCACACACATTTCACCAAAGAANAAATACTTTACTCAATCTCCTTTCTTCAAGAAGTCCAAATCATCATCCCTCCCACACACATTCCACCAAAGAGCACAAACCCTAACCTCCTTGTCTAATCACAAAGTAAACAAGTAAATCCAATAAAACCCCTCCCAACACATAAAAGTAAACGCAATAAAACAATCCAGCAACAGAATATCCCCATAATACTCCTTCCACTAAGATCTAAACCCAGAAAATGAAGTAAAAAAAGATTCATCAACAGATCTGAAAATAGCGGATAGAAAGACGACTAATGCCAGAGAAGTAAGAACAGNAAATTCTTTACTCAATCTCCTTTCTTCAAGAAGTCCAAATCATCATCCCTCCCACACACATTCCACCAAAGAACACAAACCCTAACCTGCTTGTCTAATCACACAGTAAACAAGTAAATCCAATAAAACCCCTCCCAACACATAAAAGTAAATCCAATAAAACCCCTCCCAGAACATAAAAGTAAACGCAATAAAACAATCCAGCAACAGAATATCCCCATAATACTCCTTCCACTAAGATCTAAACCCAGAAAATGAAGTAAAAAAAGATTCATCAACAGATCTGAAAACAGCGGATAGAACGACGACTAATGCCAGAGAAGTAAGAACATGCAGTCCGAATGGAAGAAAATTATACCTAAGCCAGTTAAGATGCAAGAAAGGAGAAGGAAGAGAGCTTCACCTCGGTCAGACCCGGAATCTTCTCCAGTTGCTCCGCTTCTGCCATCACAGGCCTCTGCGGTCTCTCGTTACGGGCAGCTAGTCGTCAAAGGCGGGCCGGAAGAAACCAGACCCGCCGACTGCGGGTATTTCCTCTTTCGAGATTTTTCGTTTTGGCTCAGCCCTTTTTTCATTATTTTATTTGGGTGATGGGAGCAAAATTTGACCTCAAACATATTATACATCTAAAATGTGTCGATGCTGATTTTAAGATCTAAAGGTCCATATGATAAAAAGAGCTCATTCATAGAAAATTAGGAGACCCATTTCTCCGACTAGATACAGTCATTCGAGTCAAAGTCATAGCACATCAAATGAAGTGGTTTGAGCTGNAAGATCTAAAGGTCCATATGATAAAAAGAGCTCATTCATAGAAAATTAGGAGACCCATTTCTCCGACTAGATGCAGTCATTCGAGTTAAAGTCATAGCACATCAAATGAAGTGGTCTGAGCTAAGGTCGAAGCCAACCAGACGCAATTATCCAAGCTAAATTCAAAACCGACTGAGTCATGAGAAAGACAAAAGGACGACTAAATGAACCAATTCCGAACCATTTGGACTTAAATGAGACAAATTGACATCCAAGCCAACCAATACAGAAAAACAGACTAAATAAAATAGTTTATTTTTTGATGCATCTGATATGAGAATAAATGTTATTTCATAATATCATCAATCATCCCACAAACGCCTTGAGATTTCTCATCAAGAATAAAAAATTAACAACACAACAAAAAATCTTATAGTCATTCATTGGGCTCTCCTCGTTGAGGAGAGAAGTACATATCGGGTTTCAGTTATTCACTTTTTTGCTTGATAGTCCAGTGTCAATTTGTAAATAGGAGTTTCTCACCAAGAATTGAAAGCCAAAAACAATTTTAGATCAGTCGATCGTTAACTCCGACCAAGCTTAGCCAAATAAACTAGCTTTGCCAACCCGAAGCAAATCATGCTCTGTCGACCGAGCCAAAAAGCAGCTGAGCGATAGAATCATATACGCAAAATATCTAGAATATTATATACAACTCCCATTAAAGCAGAAGCAAAAAATGTTATATTACTGTATTGTATTTTCTCCCCTATAAATAGAGAAATAACAAGGGATGACAAAAATTAACCAGAAAGGATTGGAAAAGTTAATATGATTGATACGATTTATTGCTCACACTTGTATCTTTTTCTCTGTCTCTCTCATTTTGTATGCTTTATTTCTTGGAGTGTGATTCATAGATAAATCAAAGTTCAATAGTTACCTTTTTTTTAAAAAAATTACAATACTAAGATTTAAAATACAATTTATTCATTAATCATTAATATAATTGACATAAAAATTTAAAATAACTAAAAAATATTTGGGAGCACATCAAATATTTTTTAAAAATTACATAATTAAAATTTTAAAAAGAAGTTAAGGCTAATAATGCACTTAATTAGAGATCATGCTTCCTCCCTTCTACAGCAACACTAAGGAAACAGATGCTATATTTTATATTTAACTTTTTTTTTCTTCAATGATTTTAATAAGTGATAGGTTGCCCTAGTTGTGATTGTTTTTCTTAACCCAAATATAATGGGCACTGATTTCTATGCCCATAAGGAATTCTTTTACATGTACTGACATATCAAACTTATATTTTAATTATTATGTATGTACTATCAATCTATGTCAAAAACATAATAATCGAACGATCTGTGCATAAAAACTGACGCATGGGCGGTTGACATGCTAATGCACAGAAGTTGGGAGGTACATAAATCAAGATCCTATTTTTTGTATATTTATTTCATGAAATAGAGGAGCAAAACTCAAAACTTGAGGTAGAGTATGCCCCATGNTTTAATAAGTGATAGGTTGCCCTAGTTGTGATTGTTTTTCTTAACCCAAATATAATGGGCACTGATTTCTATAAGGAATTCTTTTACATGTACTGACATATCAAACTTATATTTTAATTATTATGTATGTACTATCAATCTATGTCAAAAACATAATAATCGAACTATCTGTGCATAAAAACTGATGCATGGGCGGTTGACATGCTAATGCACAGAAGTTGGGTGGTACATATATCAAGACCCTATTTTTTGTACATTTATTTCATGAAATAGACGAGCAAAACTCAAAACTTGAGGTAGAGTATGCCCAATANATATATATATATATATATATATATATATCTTCTTCAACTAGTTCTTCATCTTGTTAAAATTCTCACAACATTAAGAAACTAGTCTATAAATTGACTATTTGTGCAAATCTAACTGCTCCTTCCGACCACTCCTTACAACTATGAAATTCAAATAATGACACTTAGATATATAAATAGGTGTAGCTCCGTGAAAGGGACGAAGAATGAGTGGTTTTACACTTACAGATAACATGTGAAATAAATATATCAGTTAAAGAGTTGATGTAGCTCCAGTGGAAAACAAGATGAGAGAAAGTCGTTTTAGATGGTTTGGTCACATTAAACGTCGACCACCTGATGATCTAGTAAGAAGAGTAGATGCTTTAGATTTGACTTAATGTTAAGAAACAACGAGGCAGACCTAACAAGACTTGGACATGTTGTATAAAAAATAATCTTAATTTATTAGAACTAAATGAAAATATGACACTCAATAGGACACAATAAAGAAAAAGGATTTATGTAGTGACCCCATTTAGTGAGAAAAAGGTTTGTTGTTGGTGGTGCTGGAAATATAAACAGGTGTACTCAGAGGTCGGACTCCAATGCAGGAATCAATACAAGTCTAAGTTTCTTATACAAGTTTCCAAGTGTTGAAAATGAAATAATTCCAAGTTATAAATGAACCTCCCAAAAGAAATCTATAGATGAAAAAAATTAGTTTATACCAATTTTTAACAAAAACACAAAAGCGTGCACCAAGCAACCATTATATTCACTAACTCAATGCGTAATTTGAGAAATTCTCATCATCTCACAAAGCTTTCCCTATGAGTAAAAATACAATCTCAATTCCGACAACACTATTTGAGGCATTTTCCAGTGAGGGATTGAGGAAAACCAAAGAAGAAGAAAACATGAAAGATATGATTCTAGAGGAAAGAAATAAGTAGGGAGTAAATGCATGTTTTTGAGAAATACAAAGATCATCAAACCTTTGGGAGATAAAAATAGATTAGTGGCTAAGATCTACACTCAAACCTATGAAGTGGATTACAATATTTCCTCAACTTGTAAAGATAAATAGGGCAAGGGTTTTAATGCGATTACATTAAATGGTTCTAATAGGAATATTAAAAAAAGTTGTATTTCTGATCTCCTCAAAACATAGGTGTTATTTATGCTAATTTGAATCGGTGTATGTATGGTTGGTGCTTCGGCCTAAGAAGCTGTAGAAAAAAGCAAATAAAAAACTCTGAGAAGATTTTGAAAATGTGGCAGCTGGAGCAATGCTTATAATGGAAAATTAAAATATTTAAACAATGGTAATTAAAGCAAAGAAAGAAGTATCGGAGTGGGAGGACTTTGGTTTAAAATCAATGTTATTAAATAAGAATAATAGTTACTGCTTAGCCATATATTGGGAAAAGCAGGAAAGGTTTTCTCTTGGAAGATGAATTAATTTTATTGATAGAAATTTAAAAAAGAGAGATAGAGGGACAAATATTTAGAGAGAAAATATGTGGCAGAAGTGAAATGTTTAGTATTGCAAATAAGATGATATGTTTGAGCGAGCAAATCAGAAAATAGAAGGAGAAGAAAATAGAGTTAGAGCGCACGCGCGCGCACCCCAAAAATACAGATTACAACACAAAAAATACACATTAAGATCACAATTAATGAAATATAATTTCAATTTCCAAATTCTTCCATTGTTGCAAACACACTAAGAAAAATTGCACATAGCACATCATAGAAGAAAAACTGAAAGCATTGACCAACCAAAAGAGCAGCATTTTAAAAAATTGTTGATGCGGCGTGAAGAAGTTAGTTGTCTTTTTGTTTTTTGCAAAACAATGACCTTTCTGGCCATGTTCTATAGTGTTGTTTATAACAAAATCATTCATACTAGCACATTTCATATTTGAAACCAAATATCTAGTTTGAACGTTACAAAATAAAAACAGACACCTCACAAAACATTGTACTTCCAAGTCTCTCAAAACCACAAGCAGCAAAAAGGCAAAACCATAAAAACCCATATACTTCCAAGTCTCTCAATAAAATTTAAATGCAATATGATATTTTCCCATCAATTTCTCTCTCATTTTTGCCATAGTCATAAAACCAAGCCACAAAAGGCAATCACAGAGCTAAGTCACAAACGACAATCACATAGCTAAGCCGTTCCTCAGAAAAAAATAGGATTGCAATTGAAAGAGTCGTAAAACCATTTTACCACAAAGAAAGCCAAAAACCACAAAGATAAATCCTCAACATCAACCATAAACCTCACAGGAGGAGGTAACATAAGGGGAAAGAGGGGTAGGAAGAGAGGACAGTAGAGAAAAGGGACTCAAAACTGCTAGGGCAGAAGTGCTTGCGATGAACGGAAAGAGGAGTGGAGCTCTGCGAGAATGAAACCAGTGGGGCAGACGCGAATGCGGGGAATCCGGAGCAACCAAGTAAAAAGAAAGCAGCGAACACGGGCCACAGGGTCGAGCCCGCAACCGCGTTTTTATTAAACATTTTTTATACACCACCGCACCGCACGAAACAAACATGCAATTTAGTGGTTTCCCACCGCACCACAACAATAAAGTTGTGTCAAACACAGTCTTAATCGAATCAAACTCGAAATTACCGAGTTTAGCTTAACTCAAAATTAACCTAATTATGAGCCATCTTGACCTAAAAAAACTCAATTTAAGTTCACCTTGAAATGGATTTTGAGTAAACTCTAAATTACAAATATATGAGATTCTGATTCTTTCAAAATCAAATTTCAGGGTCGATATAAGGATTCGGGTTCCTTAAAATTACACAAACTTTCCTCTTATCTTTTCATAAGATTTTCGCACTCGTGAAATTTCAGGGTCAGTCCAAGGATTCTGATTCCTTAAAATTCCACAAATTTTCCACTTATCTTTCCACAAGTTTTTTCACTCGTTAAATTTCAAGGTCGGTACAGGAACTCTGCTTCCTTCGAAATCAAATTCCAGGGTCGGTGCAAGGATTCTAATTCCTTCAAAATCAAATTCTATGGTTGTTACAAGCATTCTAATTCCTTTAAAAAATCCACAATTTTTTTGCAATCTATCCACAAATTTTTCGCAATCATGAAATTTTAGGATAGGTATAAGACCTCCTTAAATGGAGCAAGGCATCATAGTCCCCTTCTAAGCATTCACTGTTAGGATAGGTGTAAGACCTCATTAAATGGAGTATATATTTTATAGAAAAAATAACATAGAATAATAGTTAACTAAGCATGAATGTAATAAAAATAATAATAATAATAAATTTTTCTCTATTGGTCAAGGCTTACTGGCAACAAAAACTACTAGAATAATAATAAATGCACCTAATTAATACATCAAACCAAGCACGAATGTTCTCTATATACAACTAATCAAATCTAGAACTAAAATTATGCTCGAGTCGTCAACTGAAATTCCATCTGTAAATTAAACTACTAGGAAAAAACTCAATCAGGAATTCAAACCAAGTCCTGTTAGCTCAACTAAGATACAACACCATCAATATTGGCTCACAATTCAATTAATTCAATCCAAACAAATTTGATCTCTCTTGCACTAGCTAGAGGAATTAAATTAGAATACAAAGAAGCTGAATTAGGCCAATTTTCATACCTTCTAGTTCGTTCATTATTTTAGACCATTTTTTTTATTATTCAATTTCATTTTTCTGATATTACATGATGAAGACAGATTCATCTTCTTTTTTTTTTTTTGGCGGATATAAGCTTAAATGTATTAATCTTAATGAATGATTGATCGATTCCTAATTCAATGGAGTGACGGTTGAATGCTGGTTTTTACTTCTTCTCCAATCAATTTAACTTGTAAATGTGAATCATCCCAAGTTGTAAGTATGAAAAGAGAGCAAATGTAACTTAATTATGGAATTTCCAAAACAAAGAAAAAACCCAAGGTTTATGTGGTTCGCACATAGCTCAAAATATTCTAAGAAGCAAGTAAGCATTAGTAGAGAAATGTGGGGGAGATTGCACTTTATTCAAATCATTATGAAGAATGGAAGGCGTAAAATGCCTGATGTCCTTGCTTGTAGAAGTAGAAAGCTCAATATCTCTATGTGACAAAAAAAGGAAAAAAAAACATTTTGGTACCCATTAATACAATTCTTCCAAGCGATTTGGTCAAACGAGACTTTTCCTCACTGAAATGAGAAACACTTGCTTGGCCAAAAGACTCTTCCTGATAGCAAAGGACAGAACTCTCCAATCTTTCTTGTTTTTTACAGGCCTCGTTTGCAACAATAACTCGATTGCCACAATGCCCCAAATGCTACAGTGGTTGAGCTCCTGTCAATTTCTTTCGTTCTTTCTGTTGTGGATGGTTGGCATGGTGTGGGATACTGGGCAATCAAAGGGAGGTGTATATATATATATAGATAAGTATTTATATGAACTTGGAAAAACTATGAGCCCCGTAAGAAGGAAAATAAAATCTCACAAAACTGAATGCCTGTATATCATGTTGTTCTCTTTACATTAACATCGCAAATGATATATAAATCAAGGATTACAATAACGAGAAAATTCCATCCCATATCAACAAAAATTTATCATCGTATCACCTAACAGTTGAAAACATGGAGCTCCTACTCATTTCCGCTGCTGCTTCCCATTCTAGTTAGCTTGCAGTTATTTTAAATTCTTTACTCAATCTCCTTCCTTCAAGAAGTCCAAATCATCATCCCTCCCACACACATTTCACCAAAGAACACAAACCCTAACCTCCTTGTCTAATCACAAAGTAAACAAGTAAATCCAATAAAACCCCTCCCAACACATAAAAGTAAACGCAATAAAACAATCCAGCAACAGAATATCCCCATAATACTCCTTCCACTAAGATCTAAACCCAGAAAATGAAGTAAAAAAAGATTCATCAACAGATCTGAAAATAGCGGATAGAACGACGACTAATGCCAGAGAAGTAAAAACAGGCAGTCCGAATGGAAGAAAATTATACCTAAGCCAGTTAAGATGCAAGAAAGGAGAAGGAAGAGAGCTTCACCTCGGTCAGACCCGGAATCTTCTCCTGTTGCTCCGCTTCTGCCATCACAGGCCTCTGCGGTCTCTCGTTACGGACAGCTAGTCGGAAGAAACCAGACCCGCCGACTGCGGGTATTTCCTCTTTCAAGATTTTTCGTTTTGGCTCAGCCCTTTTTTCATTATTTTTTTTGGGTGATGTGAGCAAAATTTGACCTCATACATATTCTACATCTAAAATGTATCGATGCTGATTTTAAGATCTAAAGGTCCATATGATAAAAAGAGCTCATTCATAGAAAATTAGGAGACCCATTTCTCCGACTAGATGCAGTCATTCGAGTTAAAGTCATAGCACATCAAATGAAGTGGTCTGAGCTAAGGTCGAAGCCAACCAGACGCAATTATCCAAGCTAAATTCAAAACCGACTGAGTCATGAGAAAGACAAAAGGACGACTAAATGAACCAATTTCGAACCATTTGGACTTAAATGAGACAAATTGACATCCAAGCCAACCAATACAGAAAAACAGACTAAATAAAACAGTTTATTTTTTGATGCATCTGATATGAGAATAAATGTTATTTCATAATATCATCAATCATCCCACAAACGCCTTGAGATTTCTCATCAAGAATAAAAAATTAACAACACAACAAAAAATCTTATAGTCATTCATTGGGCTCTCCTCGTTGAGGAGAGAAGTACATATCGGGTTTCAGTTATTCACTTTTTTGCTTGATAGTCCGGTGTCAATTTGTAAATAGGAGTTTCTCACCAAGGATTGAAAGCCAAAAACAATTTTAGTTAACTCTGACCAAGCTTAGCCAAATAAACCAGCTTTGCCAACCCGATGCAAATCATGCTCTGTCGACCGAGCCAAAAAGCAGCTGAGCGATAGAATCATATACGTAAAATATCTAGAATATTATATACAACTCCCATTAAAGCTGAAGCAAAAAATGTTATATTACTGTATTGTATTTTCTCCTCTATAAATAGAGAAATAACAACGGATGACAAAAATTAACCAGAAAGGATTGGAAAAGTTAATATGATTGATACGATTTATTGCTCACACTTGTATCTTTTTCTCTGTCTCTCTTATTTTGTATGCTTTATTTATTGGATTGTGATTCACAGATAAATCAAAGTTCAATAGTTATCTTTTTTTTTTTTTAAANTAATAATAATAAATTTTTCTCTATTGGTCAAGGCTTACTGGCAACAAAAACTACTAGAATAATAATAAATGCACCTAATTAATACATCAAACCAAGCACGAATGTTCTCTATATACAACTAATCAAATCTAGAACTAAAATTATGCTCGAGTCGTCAACTGAAATTCCATCTGTAAATTAAACTACTAGGAAAAAACTCAATCAGGAATTCAAACCAAGTCCTGTTAGCTCAACTAAGATACAACACCATCAATATTGGCTCACAATTCAATTAATTCAATCCAAACAAATTTGATCTCTCTTGCACTAGCTAGAGGAATTAAATTAGAATACAAAGAAGCTGAATTAGGCCAATTTTCATACCTTCTAGTTCGTTCATTATTTTAGACCATTTTTTTTATTATTCAATTTCATTTTTCTGATATTACATGATGAAGACAGATTCATCTTCTTTTTTTTTTTTTGGCGGATATAAGCTTAAATGTATTAATCTTAATGAATGATTGATCGATTCCTAATTCAATGGAGTGACGGTTGAATGCTGGTTTTTACTTCTTCTCCAATCAATTTAACTTGTAAATGTGAATCATCCCAAGTTGTAAGTATGAAAAGAGAGCAAATGTAACTTAATTATGGAATTTCCAAAACAAAGAAAAAACCCAAGGTTTATGTGGTTCGCACATAGCTCAAAATATTCTAAGAAGCAAGTAAGCATTAGTAGAGAAATGTGGGGGAGATTGCACTTTATTCAAATCATTATGAAGAATGGAAGGCGTAAAATGCCTGATGTCCTTGCTTGTAGAAGTAGAAAGCTCAATATCTCTATGTGACAAAAAAAGGAAAAAAAAACATTTTGGTACCCATTAATACAATTCTTCCAAGCGATTTGGTCAAACGAGACTTTTCCTCACTGAAATGAGAAACACTTGCTTGGCCAAAAGACTCTTCCTGATAGCAAAGGACAGAACTCTCCAATCTTTCTTGTTTTTTACAGGCCTCGTTTGCAACAATAACTCGATTGCCACAATGCCCCAAATGCTACAGTGGTTGAGCTCCTGTCAATTTCTTTCGTTCTTTCTGTTGTGGATGGTTGGCATGGTGTGGGATACTGGGCAATCAAAGGGAGGTGTATATATATATATAGATAAGTATTTATATGAACTTGGAAAAACTATGAGCCCCGTAAGAAGGAAAATAAAATCTCACAAAACTGAATGCCTGTATATCATGTTGTTCTCTTTACATTAACATCGCAAATGATATATAAATCAAGGATTACAATAACGAGAAAATTCCATCCCATATCAACAAAAATTTATCATCGTATCACCTAACAGTTGAAAACATGGAGCTCCTACTCATTTCCGCTGCTGCTTCCCATTCTAGTTAGCTTGCAGTTATTTTAAATTCTTTACTCAATCTCCTTCCTTCAAGAAGTCCAAATCATCATCCCTCCCACACACATTTCACCAAAGAACACAAACCCTAACCTCCTTGTCTAATCACAAAGTAAACAAGTAAATCCAATAAAACCCCTCCCAACACATAAAAGTAAACGCAATAAAACAATCCAGCAACAGAATATCCCCATAATACTCCTTCCACTAAGATCTAAACCCAGAAAATGAAGTAAAAAAAGATTCATCAACAGATCTGAAAATAGCGGATAGAACGACGACTAATGCCAGAGAAGTAAAAACAGGCAGTCCGAATGGAAGAAAATTATACCTAAGCCAGTTAAGATGCAAGAAAGGAGAAGGAAGAGAGCTTCACCTCGGTCAGACCCGGAATCTTCTCCTGTTGCTCCGCTTCTGCCATCACAGGCCTCTGCGGTCTCTCGTTACGGACAGCTAGTCGGAAGAAACCAGACCCGCCGACTGCGGGTATTTCCTCTTTCAAGATTTTTCGTTTTGGCTCAGCCCTTTTTTCATTATTTTTTTTGGGTGATGTGAGCAAAATTTGACCTCATACATATTCTACATCTAAAATGTATCGATGCTGATTTTAAGATCTAAAGGTCCATATGATAAAAAGAGCTCATTCATAGAAAATTAGGAGACCCATTTCTCCGACTAGATGCAGTCATTCGAGTTAAAGTCATAGCACATCAAATGAAGTGGTCTGAGCTAAGGTCGAAGCCAACCAGACGCAATTATCCAAGCTAAATTCAAAACCGACTGAGTCATGAGAAAGACAAAAGGACGACTAAATGAACCAATTTCGAACCATTTGGACTTAAATGAGACAAATTGACATCCAAGCCAACCAATACAGAAAAACAGACTAAATAAAACAGTTTATTTTTTGATGCATCTGATATGAGAATAAATGTTATTTCATAATATCATCAATCATCCCACAAACGCCTTGAGATTTCTCATCAAGAATAAAAAATTAACAACACAACAAAAAATCTTATAGTCATTCATTGGGCTCTCCTCGTTGAGGAGAGAAGTACATATCGGGTTTCAGTTATTCACTTTTTTGCTTGATAGTCCGGTGTCAATTTGTAAATAGGAGTTTCTCACCAAGGATTGAAAGCCAAAAACAATTTTAGTTAACTCTGACCAAGCTTAGCCAAATAAACCAGCTTTGCCAACCCGATGCAAATCATGCTCTGTCGACCGAGCCAAAAAGCAGCTGAGCGATAGAATCATATACGTAAAATATCTAGAATATTATATACAACTCCCATTAAAGCTGAAGCAAAAAATGTTATATTACTGTATTGTATTTTCTCCTCTATAAATAGAGAAATAACAACGGATGACAAAAATTAACCAGAAAGGATTGGAAAAGTTAATATGATTGATACGATTTATTGCTCACACTTGTATCTTTTTCTCTGTCTCTCTTATTTTGTATGCTTTATTTATTGGATTGTGATTCACAGATAAATCAAAGTTCAATAGTTATCTTTTTTTTTTTTTAAATACAATACTAAGATTTAAAATACAATTTATTCATTAATCATTAATATAATTGACATAAAAATTTAAAATAACTAAAAAATATTTGGGAGCACATCAAATATTTTTTAAAAATTACATAATTAAAATTTTAAAAAGAAGTTAAGGCTAATAATGCACTTAATTAGAGATCATGCTTCCTCCCTTCTACAGCAACACTAAGGAAACAGATGCTATATTTTATATTTAACTTTTTTTTTCTTCAATGATTTTAATAAGTGATAGGTTGCCCTAGTTGTGATTGTTTTTCTTAACCCAAATATAATGGGCACTGATTTCTATAAGGAATTCTTTTACATGTACTGACATATCAAACTTATATTTTAATTATTATGTATGTACTATCAATCTATGTCAAAAACATAATAATCGAACTATCTGTGCATAAAAACTGATGCATGGGCGGTTGACATGCTAATGCACAGAAGTTGGGTGGTACATATATCAAGACCCTATTTTTTGTACATTTATTTCATGAAATAGACGAGCAAAACTCAAAACTTGAGGTAGAGTATGCCCAATATAAAAGAAATGATCACAAGCAACTCATCTACATATGGTGGTTATAACATGGACGCATTCAAATAATAAATTTAAACAATTTTAATGAAAATAACCTTCAAACCATATGAGTTTGTACCAATCAACATCTTGTCTATGATTATGAAGTAAATCATTGTCATTAACATGGGAGAAAAAACACTTTTCAATTCCAATATCAGCTATTATTCTCACTACGAAAAATAAAGAAGCATATCAAATTTAAGCGGTTCAAATGATTCCCATTAGTAGATAAGAGATGATTATAAAGAGTGGCTTTAATGAATTGGAGTCAATTAGTAAAAGAAAGCGGTGATTGCTTTTGACACCAAGCGAATAGAAAAATTTATTGATTAGAGAACAGTTTTTGTTGTGAGCTTAAAGCTAGAAATAATGATGCATGTCATATTACGATAATGGCAAATATTAGACACTAACAATATCAATCATATCTTAAAATGTTTCCATAACTAACATCTTTAGAATAATAAATATAGGGGCCGGTTTGTATTAGTACTAAACCTATAGATGCACCTAAGGGTCTGTTTGGGGCAGCTGCAGCTTATTGAATAATCTTCTGATAAGCTGATTAAAAATAATCTGTTGATAAGCTAGATGCGTTGACTATTACAAATTTTAATTTTTTTGGAAAAGCCTGATCGCAGATAAATGCGGTGTGAAAACGTTGTTCTCAACGTTTTAAAAACGCATAAGCTGTCAAAACTCAGTTTACCCAAACGGGTCTGATGCGTTTTCAAAACGCTACCGCACCAAATAAGCTGCCCCAAACGGACCCTAAATTACAAAGAATTGTTGTTAGGAATGATAACTACAATCCAACATTTTTCTATTATTTAAAAAATTCTATAATTTGAGCAGAGATCCCTTGAAAGTACATTAACGGTTATAAATTACTTCTTATGCGTGAAAAAATTTCTTTAAATAAGAGATTTTAGAATGAACCAAATTATATCTTAACTCAAACTCATTAAAATCAAAAAAAAAATAATTCTAATAAATTATAAATTTAATTAAGATTTAATTTTTATTTAGTTTTGAAATCACATGCTTTAAACTCGAACAAATATAATTGTCTCTTTCGATGACGTTTCAGTATATTTCTGATCGAGTAAACTATAATGTAGTCCCTGACTATTTATATAGGACTGTTTTAATCTCACAATATATACAAGCGTAAAATAATTTTTTTTTAAAAAAATTAAGGTTAAAATAGTTCCCATGAAAAGCTGATGAGCTCAATTTTAAAATAATTAGAGGTTATTTTGACACTTATATAAACTATGAAACTAAAATGACAGCATGTAAATTATTGGAAACTTTAAGGAGATGGGAGAGAGGTCTAATTATTAGGTGCGGAGGGCGCACGTAGAGCTGCGCGTGCCCTCCGATCACAACCGCACATCGCAGCTATATGACAGTAGGCTTTTGCATTATATACATATCACCCAATCACCATTTTGGAGCATTGGGCTTTTGCAAGGAGAAATTGTTATTATACAATAAGGAAAATATTTTGGAGCATTTATATACATATCACCCAATCACTATTTATTTATATATTTAACACCTTATCTCTAGCTTTTGCATTTATACCATACAAATCTTTCGTATCACATAAAAAATACAGACTTGTCCATGATGATAAGGCGGCATATGCGAATAGATAGAAATTGAGTGGTATGTATGCAAATCTTCCATATATTTTATTTTGAAGATTTCTGCCCCAAATAATCGAAGAAAAGAGCAAAGTTGGCGGTTTGGGGCATCTGTTATAACATCAGATAATAAGCCCGGTCATAGAAAGCTGTATAATACATACCACACAATTATTGAATATTTACATATCTTACATACATAGCACTCAAATTTTTAATATCACATAAAAATATCATTTTTACTTGCTCTTTTAAAAGTGAAAAACACATTTTCATGCATAAATTTACGACACCAAAACATTATAAATGTAACTATAAAAGCATACGTGTTAGAAATATAAATACATAAGAATTGTGTCATATGTATGTAAATTTCCCAAAAATTAAAATCGATGTAGTACTATGCCAAGTTATCAGGCCCGCACAAGGAGCTTCTTGGCATCGTGCACACACGAGCTAATATAAGTTCATCCACCAAGTCGAGCACATTCAAAATCAGCTTGATTTCAAGTAGGATCGAAATCAACTAGAGTCGACCATAAGGCGATGTTTGGTAGCATAAAATTAATAGTATTTACGAGAAATTTTACGTAAATACACCTAAATATGAAAAAAAAAAATATGAAATGAACCCGACAGTTTACTAAATCTAAATTTCTTTTCCCTCCGTTATGTCATGATAAAAACTAAATGTGTGAAGAAAAAATAGAACGTGAAAAAATTAGATTTAACTGAGCGTTGGATTTTTTTCATTTTTTTTTTTTATGTTTGACTGAATTTATGTTAAATCCTTGGCTAAATCCTATTAAAACTACGCTACCAAACTCCATCTAAATCTAATTTTTAGGTGGATTTAACGGATTTAGTGCACAAGAAAATGAAATCCTGATAAATTGTCAAACATAAGAGATGGATTTAAGTGGATTTAAGTTAAATCATACCAAACATTTTCTAGGATTTAACAGCACCGGAAATCCTAATTAAAGCCAAACATCCCCTAATTTAGATTCAAAATAGTCATAAAATAAAAGATTTCAAGGTGAGAGGCCACAGAAGCATGAACAATTGCTTGCCAATAGGGCAGCCAACTCCACATAAATATTTGTATGCCAATTCAAATTGATTCGAATTTGGTTTAGAGCGAGCCATTCTAAACTTGAATTTGTTTCATGGTTAATTCTTCTTAGCTCAATTGAGCCAAACACATTTTGAATCGATCTCGATTTGGCTCAAAATTTTGAACAAGTTTCAAGTGAGTTCCAATCTTTCGATTTTTCACTTAGCCCCTAACTTTAGCCCTTAGTTTCTATAAGTAAACATTTAATATGATTCAAAAGCTAATGGAATGTTCTCACACCANTATTAGACACTAACAATATCAATCATATCTTAAAATGTTTCCATAACTAACATCTTTAGAATAATAAATATATTGGCCGGTTTGTATTAGTACTAAACCTACGATGCACCTAAGGGTCTGTTTGGGGCAGCTGTAGCTTATTGAATAATCTTCTGATAAGCTGATTAAAAATAATCTGCTGATAAGCTAAATGCGTTGACTATTACAAATTTTAATTTTTTTGGAAAAGCCTGATCGCAGATAAGTGCGGTGTGAAAACGTTATTCTCAACGTTTTAAAAACTCATAAGCTGTCAAAACTCAGTTTACCCAAACAGGTCTGATGCGTTTTCAAAACGCTATCGCACCAAATAAGCTGCCCCAAACGGATCCTAAATTACAAAGAATTGTTGTTAGGAATGATAACTACAATCCAACATTTTTCTATTATTTAAAAAATTCTATAATTCGAGCAGAGATCCCTTGAAAGTACATTAACGGTTATAAATTACTTCTTATGCGTGAAAAATTTTCTTTAAATAAGAGATTTTAGAATGAACCAAATTATATCTTAACTCAAACTCATTAAAATTAAAAAAAAATATTCTAATAAATTATAAATTTAATTAAGATTTAATTTTTATTTAGTTTTGAAATCACATGCTTTAAACTCTAACAAATATAATTGTCTCTTTCGATGACGTTTGAGTATATTTCTGATCGAGTAAACTGTAATGTAGTCTCCGACTATTTATATAGGACTGTTTTAATCTCACAATTTATATAAGCGTTAAAATAAATTTTTTTTAAAAAAAATTAAGGTTAAAATAGTTCGCATGAAAAGCTGATGAGCTCAATTTTAAAATAATTAGAGGTTATTTTGACACTTATATAAACTATGAAACTAAAATGGCAGCATGTAAATTATTGGAAACTTTAAGGAGGTGGGAGAGAGAGATGGAAGAAGGAGAAATTGTTACTATACAATAAGGAAAATATTTTGGAGCATTTATATACATATGACCCAATCACTATTTATTTATATATTTAACACCTTATCTCTAGCTTTTGCATTTATACCACACAAATCTTTCGTATCACATAAAAAATACACACTTGTCCATGCTTGATAAGGCGGCATATATGTAAAAATTAAAGTTTAGGTGCTAGATATGCGAATAGATAGAAATTGAGTGGTATGTATGCAAATCTTCCATATATTTTATTTTGAAGATTTCTGCCCCAAATAATCGAAGAAAAGAGCAAAGTTGGCGGTTTGGGGCATCTGTTATAACATCAGATAATAAGCCCGGTCATAGAAAGCTGTATAATACATACAACACAATTATTGAATATTTACATATCTTACATACATAGCACTCAAATCTTTAATATCACATAAAAAATATCATTTTTACTTGCTCTTTTAAAAGTGAAAAAGGCATTTTCATGCATAAATTTACGACACCAAAACATTATAAATGTAACTAGAAAAGTATACGTGTTAGAAATATAAATACATAAGAATTGTGTCATATGTATGTAAATTTCCCAAAAATTAAAATTGATGTAATACTATGCCAAGTTATCAGGCCCGCACAAGGAGCTTCTTGGTATCGTGCACACACGAGCTAATATAAGTTCATCCACCAAGTCGAGCACATTCTAAATCAGCTTGATTTCAAGTAGGATCGAAATCAACTAGAGTCGACCATAAGGCGATGTTTGGTAGCATAGAATTAATAATATTTACAGAAAATTTTACGTAAATACACCTAAATATGAACAAAAAATATGAAATGAACCCGACAGTCTACTAAATCTAAATTTCTTTCCCTCTGTTATGTCATGATAAAAACTAAATGCGTGAAGAAAAAATTGAACATGAAAAAATTAGATTTAACTGAGCGTTAGATTTTTTTTATTTTTTTTTAATGTTTGACTGAATTTATGTTAAATCCTTGACTAAATCCTATTAAAACTACGCTAGCAAACTCCATTTAAATCTAATTTTTAGGTGGATTTAATGGATTTAGTGCACAAGAAAATGAAATCCTGATAAATTGTCAAACATAAGAGATGGATTTAAGTGGATTTAAGTTAAATCATACCAAACATTTTCTAGGATTTAACAGCACCGGAAATCCTAATTAAAGCCAAACATCCCCTAAATTAGATTCAAAATAGTCATAAAATAAAAGATTTCAAGGTGAGAGGCCACAAAAGCATGAACAATTGCTTGCCAATAGGGCAGCCAACTCCTCATTTAAGACTTAGGCACAAAAATATTTGTATGCCAATTCAAATTGATTCGAATTTGGTTTAAAGCGAGCCATTTTAAACTTGAATTTGTTTCATGGTTAATTCTTCTTAGCTCAATTGAGCCAAACACATTTTGAATCGATCTCGATTTGGCTCAAAATTTTGAACAAGTTTCATGTGAGTTCCAATCTTTCGATTTTTCACTTAGCCCCTAACTTTAGCCCCTAGTTTCTATAAGAAAACATTTAATATGATGCAAAAGCTAATGGAATGTTCTCACACCACTATATTTAGTGAATTCAAGATCATCAAAATCATTCTTGACAAAGATAGTAACACTTTATGCAAGAATGATTAATAAGGCTGAAAACAGAGTTCATATTGCATATAATCATATTTGTTACATAATTACCAAACTAAATTACAATTTATATCTTTGTTAACTCTGAAAATTAGAATAACACAAAAGGGCTAAAATTGTTATAATTAGAAATTTAACAATAAAAATCAAATTTTTGCTCACCCAATATTATAGATTATGCTTTGCGAAAGCTCCTCCTCCTCAATGCATCTCCAAATCTTCCAAAAACTGTCTTCTTCTTCTTCGGCTGCTTCTCGTTCTTTGATTCATGGAATAATATTCCATCTAAATGATCAAAACCATCAGAGCTTGATCTCTTATCATGTCTTTCAAATGCTCCTCTCTTATCAAATGCTGAGTATTGCGCAATACACGACTCTCCGACGGAACGCCGGCCGCCATTTTGTATCCGAGGGTTGTCCCATCGGTCAGACGAGAACTTTTTCCCATTCTTAGTTATCTTTCTATCTTCACTGGTTCCATTTGATTGCCCAAAGGGTTCAATTTCTAGCAAATTTGAGGAGGCCTTAATGGTCTCTGTGCCTGAAGATGAAGCAAGCCGGTTCTTCATCTCCTTCACGCTAGCGAGAGCAGCAGTTTCACTGACTTTGAGGCTCTCATACTCCTGCTTCATCTTCTCGAAAGCACTTTCTTTCTCAGAAAGCAGTTCTTTAAGCTCATGATTTTCATTCCGCACAAGTGCAAGAGATTCCTTTACCACCATGGCTTCATTCACTGCCTGTTTGATGATATCTCGCAGCTTCGAATTTTCTTCCTTGGCCGCCCTGTGGGCTTCAACGAGCTTACTGTTCTCTTCATCTTTCTTCTCCATACCTTCTTCAGAAATCATGACGCAGTTTCTAAAGCTGTCTTCTTTTACTTTCCAAGCAATAGAAGCTTCCTGATATTCCAGTTTCAGCTCATTATAACCCTCCACAGCCTCCTGCCGCTTCTGCTCGGAGCTCTGGAACAGAGACTTTGTGTGTTCAGATTCTGCTCTGAGTATCTCCAACTCAGATATTCTCACATCAAGTTCTTCCTTTGCCAGAGTAGCTTCAGTGGTGACTTCCTTGAGTGCAATGGCGAAATCATCCATGGCTTTCTTGCTCTTCTCTTCTGCCTCTAGTGCTAACCTAAGCTCATTTCTGAGCATTCTGACCTCCTCTTGTGCTTGAAAGGCCTGAACAGAAGCTAATAATCCTTTCTTCTCCGGTGGTCCTGCGCTCTCCATGAGGTTCCTTACCTCTAGTTTGGCTTCTTCGAGCAAAATCTTGGTTTGCTCGAGCTCTTTGGTCTGAGATATCAAAGATTCAAGCAATTTCATTTCGGATTCCTTGGCCTTTTCAACTTCTAATTCTAACTTCATGATCCTATCAGCGCTCTGTGCGAATCCTTCGTTCTTTTTCTTCAGTTCTGCAAGTTCTTCAAGGGCTTGGGATCTCTCTTCCTTTGCCCTCTTCATATCGGCCAGAACCTTGCCCAGTTGCTGCTGCATCTCAGGAACTCGCATAGTTCTTTGCTTCTGAAGCAATCAAAGCAGCATTAATAAGCACAATTTGAAGAAATTTGGTTTCAGAGGATCNTTGCTGCTGCATCTCAGGAACTCGCATAGTTCTTTGCTTCTGAAGCAATCAAAGCAGCATTAATAAGCACAAGTTAAAGAAATTTGGTTTCAGAGGATCGAAAATTTAAGGGAGGTGATTGTTGATGGGTACCTCTTGGAGAGAGTGCGACATAGGAGATGGCTTCCGATCGGACGCCCTGGAAACCCTAGAATCAATAGGATCGGAGGAAAAAGAAGCACCCCTTGTTATTTTGGGCGAAGGGCTCCTCTTCGGATTGGAAGAAGAAGAACTGCTTTTTTGTGACATTTCAGAAGAACCGGGCCTTAAATTGCTTGATGGAAAGACGGAAAAAAAAAANGGATTGGAAGAAGAAGAAGAGCTTTTTTGTGTCATTTCAGAAGAACCGGGCCTTAAATTGCTTGATGGAAAGCGGAAAAAAAAATAGAAATCATCAGAATAATTTAAAATATTCGATCTTCCGTTAAAACCACTCAAAGCATCGATAAAGGAGGGAACTTTACTCTACCTCGATCTAATTCCCTGCATTCCGAAAAAGTCCCTATTTTCTCCTGAAATCCATGAAAGCTTTCAAAATCCACATCATAATAGAGCAAAAAAAAAAACACAAAAATGGAGAAAACAGGACTTGGGAAGCTTCAAGACCTCGAAGACTCTGCGTTGATTCACTTCCACTCTTCTTCCGAAATCAGAAGAATTTCTCTGCAAAAGGAGAGATTTTCTTCGAAGTTGCAGTCACCANCTCTGCGTTGATTCACTTCCACTCTTCTTCCGAATTCAGAAGAATTTCTCTGCAAAAGGAGAGATTTTCTTCGAAGTTGCAGTCACCCGGAGAGTTGACGGGATTGATAGTTCGTAATGATCAGCCTGCCGTCCTTGAACGGGAAAGAGCGGGGAAATAGTCTGTAGATCTTGATAAATTATGGCCGTACGATCTTCCTTTTGGGTCTGCTGTTGCTTTATCCCCCTTTTATATCTGTCTTTTATACACATCTNTATATATATATATATATATAATAAAGTGTTAAAAGGACTCATTAAATTATGAATAAAATAATTTTTATAGAGGACGATTATATTCGAATTTCAAATTTTAATTTTGATCTCAGTTTATATATATTATATATTTAAAATTTTGAGGAACAATTTAATTTAATTTAATTTACCTCACAATATTTGGAAACATTCAATTAAGGAAATCTACGAGCTTCTTAGGTAACAATTCGAAGCAAGATCCAAGCTTTCATGGCAAGTATTTATTTTCACAATNGAGCTTCTTAGGTAACAATTCGAAGCAAGATCCAAGCTTTCATGGCAAGTATTTATTTTCACAATTTTTTTTCCAAATATATTATTTGTTACTATCTAAAATAAGATTTTTTTACTATTTATTTAAAGAAAAAAAAAGTAAATATTAAGTATGGGGCCAAATGTATTGTGAGTAATGTTTTTAACAATTGCCCATTTTGTATTTATTAAATATGTTTGTTACTATGACATGTTTGGTATATAAAAAAAAATGTTTGGTGTGTGTATGTGTGTAAAAGGTTATGGCAAATAATATACTTTTATAATATATAACTTTAACATTTGATGTATGCTAAAAATATAATAATGGTGGAATGAGCAATTTGCATGCTAATTTGAGACAAAAATTTTAAAGGCAAATAAGAAGTGTAGAAGACTAAGTTTTTTNTAATATACTTTTATAATATATAACTTTAACATTTGATGTATGCTAAAAATATAATAATGGTGGAATGAGCAAGTTACATGCTAATTTGAGTCAAAAATTTTAAAGGCAAATAAGAAGTGTAGAAGACTAAGTTTTTAATGCAAAAAAGTTTTAAAAATGAAAAAAATTGTAGGGCTTAATGTGGACATTGTAATATATTATGTTGGTTGATATTATAAAGGTTGGCTTTTCTTCAACTAAAAAACATAATTACATATTGAACATTAGTGGAGAAAGTAATAAGCAGAGAATGTGATGGTCAGGTGATTATAGTTGAGTGACAACAATCAAATGAAGAAAATTAGATAATGAGATGACACTAGCTTAATAGTGATTGGTCGATAGAATTCGAAAGACGAGGAATGAAAATTTGAGGTTTTTGGTGGTTGTGATCAGAGTTAGACATTAGGTCAAGCTTCATAATTTTTTTAAATTTTTAGCTCCAAATTTTAATTATCCTTCGTGTAAAAATTGAGCCTTAGAATACTTCATGAGAAAGTGTTTAGTGANACATTAGTGGAGAAAGTAATAAGCAGAGAATGTGATGGTCAGGTGATTATAGTTGAGTGACAACAATCAAATCAGGAAAATTAGATAATGAGATGACACTAGCTTAATAGTGATTGGTCGATAGAATTCGAAAGATGAGGACTAAAATTTGAGGTTTTTGGTGGTTGTGATTAGTGTTAGACATTAGGTCAAGCTTCATAATTTTTCAAATTTTTTAGCTCTAAATTTTAAGTATCCTTTGTGTAGAAATTGAGCCTTAGAATACTTCATGAGAAAGTGTTTACTGCTTACATTGAATATAATTCATTCATTTATTATTTAAATATCTTAATAATTGAGTAATGTTGAATTTGTTGAATTCCGCTCATCGAGATGTTTGATTTAAGTTTAAGAATGTAAGATTTGAAGATTGTTTGACATTTGAATTAATATCTAAAGTTTCTAATCATATTTGTAATACTTAGTTTACTTTAGGGCTGTTGGGTTTGTCTTAGGATGACATTCAATTTGACTAAAATTGATGTGTTTCTAAAATATCATATTGATCTGCATGAAATCTTGAGGTAATTTTTGACTGAAAATTTTAACTATCAAATTTAGAAACACTCGCACTCCGATTTTATATCATGAGGGGTTTCAGTTAGGCAAATAAAATGAAATAAAAAACGATCTAACCCTTTTGGTTGAGCCAGAGGAACACCATCATCGAGTCAATGCCACCATCAAACGACCATTATCTGGTTGCTGCCATCAGTCTAGCGACCGCCGTTCTGCTACTGGACCATCATGGTCTAACGACCACCGTCGTCACACCATCGCCGCCTGACCACCATCATTGNAAACGACCATTATCTGGTTGCTGCCATCAGTCTAGCGACCGCCGTTCTGCTACTGGACCATCATGGTCTAACAACCACCATCGTCGAACCATCACCGCCTGACCACCATCATATAGTTGTGGGAACACCACCATCTAGCCATCACAACTGTTGGACTGTCACTGACCGACCATTGCCATTGAGTCGTTGTCAACATCAAACCACCATCACCTCAATTGTCAGGCACCCATCGTTATTGTTATTGGACCAATCTCATTTGACCGCAACTGTTGCCAAATTTCACCGATCTCCACCTTTATTGTTGTCAAACCATCGTCAGACAACCACAGTTACCACCACTAGGCTTATGTTGTCTGACTATCACCTTCGCCGCCACGAGTCCACCACCACTACCAACGATGTTGTCATTAGACTTTCTCGCCCTCANTGGGAACACCACCATCTAGCCATCACAACTGTTGGACTGTCACTGACCGACCATTGCCATTGAGTCGTTGTCGACATCAAACCACCATCACCTCAATTGTCAGACACCCATCGTCATTGTTATTGGTCCAATCTCATTTGACCGCAACTGTTGCCAAATTTCACCGATCTCCACCTTTGTTGTTGTCAAACCATCGTCAGACAACCACAGTTACCACCACTAGGCTTATGTTGTCTGACTATCACCTTCGCCGCCACGAGACCATCACCACTACCAACGATGTTGTCATTAGACTTTCTCGCCCTCGACATCTACCGTCCGTCTTTCTTCATAGTAATCGGGTTCATCGCAAATTCCCCAATATAATTCACTGCTCTCACAAACAGAAGTCAAGTCAATACCCCTTACTTGTGTAATATTGCTTACGTGTAATTAAGAGTCATTAAAGTCTTGTAACCTATGTCTGCATAGTGTAGTCATTTTTATTGGTCTAGAACTTATGTTGTTTTTTTATCATTTATTTTTACTTGTGTGTGTGTCTTAACTCAGTATAACATTAAGACATTAACACATTGCTCTATTGTCATGAATTTACGACCAAACAACAATAATATTGCTAAAATCAAAGATTAGATGATCCTAAGTCTAAATTGATTTTTTTTTTTAAATTGAAAATGTGTATCAAGATTTGGGTTCAATTAAAATTATCTTTTTACAACAACTCAAGATTTAAATTTTAATATGTTATCTTAAATATGTAAAAAAAAAAAGAAAAACACTCCTAAATTATAATAAAAATGTAATATTTTTGTCTAAGAAATGGGTTTGTATGACCCTGCCACATTTTAAAATCTCATCCTCACATAATAATTTATTTATTTAAAAACATTTTGTTGAACTTGGATAAATGAAATTTAATTTAATTTTTTTATCATTTAATAGCTTTTAAAATGGCTCAAATAATTCAAAATACAGTAGAAAATAGAAATATCCTTTTTTTTAATTAATTTATTAAAAATTGACTTAGTCTTTTTTTTTCTTTTAATATAATGTATAAATTAAATTCAATGGATGCTCCAATCATGCCAAATGAGCAAATTTTGGCATGCTTTACATTAATTAACATTTAAACACATCTTAAATGGCTAACTTAAATATTATCTAGTCATCAAAACAGCTTTTTTTTACGGTTTGATGTTTGATCTGATTCTAATAATAATAATTTAAAATTTTAAATACTTAAGCAATAATTAAATAAATGAATAATATTTATGATTACAATGATAAAAGAAATAATGATATATAAGAATGGAAGATATAAATACTTATTATATTATCTAAAAAGCAAGATAGTAGATAGAAATGTAATTTTTTTAAAAAATTATTAATTATTATTAAAAAATTAAATAATTAATATTTTTAAAAACTAAAAAATAAATTTGATCATAATTTTTTTTTAGAAAATTGCACATAAAAAATAAACATCAGTTTATTAGTACAACATAACCCTCTAAAACATAATATTTCATGATATATTTTGTTACTATTTATAAAATTCAAATATAATTATCAAGGATAAGTCTATTTAAATATTTTATCTTTTAATTAGACACGTGGCAGAGTTGTGCACGTGTCTGATGTTTGTCAAACACTACATTCCTATATTGAAATATCAAAATCTTAGATCCAAATAGTCTCAATTAGCATCACACTATTTGTTCAAATTTCATGAATTATAATAAATTAGACTAATAAATGTTAATTTGGGAAATCATTTAAATATTAAACTAGCAACAATACATTTTTTTGTTCACATTTATCAATCATGCATTTTATTTATTTATCTTTTGCATTTATCAATCATGTATAAAATATGTTGCAGATTGAATTTTTTGGGCATTTACTAACATAGCACACAATTCTTATGTATTTACATAAACTTATAATTTCATATTTACACCCATAGTACTCAGATATTTAATATCACCTAAAAAATAATATTGTTGTTATTTTTTAAAAATAAAAAGAACCTTTTTCATGCATATATTTAAAATATATTAAAATTTAGGCTTGAAATATGTAATTATGTAAGAATTGCGTGCAGGTATGTATATGTGTATATATATATATATATATAACGAGTCATGAGCCGAAGTCAATCCATTCTAACCGATCCCAACTCGTTAACAGCCCTATAAGCCATTAAACAACAATGTAAGATTCTAAATCTAAATTTAGTCACTTTTGGATAATTTATTGCAAAATAAATAAAAAATAAAAAATAGGAGTAAAATAAGCCTTAAATAAATAAATAAATAATGAAAAAGGGAATATAAAAATCACCCCCCTTCCCTTTTGTTTTTGCTGGTCCAGTCTAACTCGCATACATCTTCCGAGCGTCGAGAAAATGTAGCAGGGTTTTCAATGCCCTAGCGGCTTCTTCTGCAGGTCGTTCCTCCATCACGTCCAATTCTAGTCTGGCAGCATTGAAGGCCTGTTGAGAATAATTCATTTATATTTAGATTAAAGGAAGATTAAATTACATATATACCACTCAATTCCAATAATATTTTGATGTGACACGAGAATTTTGGGCGATATGAATATGAAGAGAACAAAATTTTAAATTGTTAGATTTGTAAGTAGGTAGGAATTGGGTGATACGTATCATAAGTCTGTTATTTATGCGGTGAAAAAGAAAACATGTTTAATGAAATAAATATGTTTTGAAATATTATAATTGAATTTTAATTAAGGCTTAATTTTATTTAAGCAGACAATGCCACAAATTTAAGCCTAGTTATGTTATAGAAAGTCTTAAGAATTATAATAGAAAATAATTTATTCCTATAAGAAGTTATCAGGAATAAATTATTTCCTTAATATAATGAGATATTTTCTTTCCTATTTTATATTTATTTATTAGGAATTATTTGTTTTTCTATTTTATGTTATTTCATATATCTCCTAATAATTAATATGAATTAATTATTGGAGATATTATGTGATATATTTTTCTTTTAATATCATTTATTTTTAATTATTTTTCCTATTATAGGATTATTGTAAGGGTTATTTATACCCCCGTTCATATCATTGAAATAATGAAGTATTCCATTTTATTCCTCTTATTCTGAATTTCAACTTGGTATTAGAGCGTGGTTTCTTATTCTAGCCACCGACCTTCCTTTGAGAATTGTTGGACTCCCTTCCTGCCATCCTCTGTGCGGGAAGGGAGGGACACTCATCTTGGTATTTGAAACAATGATTTTTCTCGTTCTCTTTGCAAGCTTTTTCTTATGGCTGACCCTTCCTAAACCGAGTGCTTTGACTTTGTTGGTCTTCAGAAAACCTATAGTCGGTGTCCCCACAGTCGAGATAGAACATCTTGCGTTCGTTGCGCCTGACGTCCACATGAGCCGAACAAATCGAAAAGAAAGGGGTTGTGAGCAGGGGCTCCAACTAAGGCAGCACCAGTGATGACGCCACACGCCTCATCGTCATCTCTCTGGAGATATCGTTTTTGTCGATGGGATAATGCCGACAAAATTCATCGACAGCCCTTCCTCCTGCAGTATTTTTTTTTCTTACTTGCCAAAGCATCAAGGGGAGTCTCGTTTCTAGCAGGTCATTTCTCCTGCAGTATTTTTTTCTTTCCTGCCCAAGCATCAGGGGGAGCTGCGTTTCCAACCGGTCATTTCTCCTGCAGTATTTTTTCTTCCCTAACCCAAGCGTCAGGGGGAACTTTGTTTCCAATTGCTGTTTCTTCTGCTGCTTTCTCTGTCAGCATAATTTATTGGGTGTTATTTACATATTATTTTTTTCTACAACCAACAACAACCACGGTCAACTAAAAGTCAGTTTTCCTATAGGTTGTCTCCTTCCCAGCAAAACTCAAAATTTAGTAAGTCTGAATCCAACAAATTTAGCCAAGCTTGAATCTCTCTTCTACGCCGAAACATATGACAGACAAAACTCAAAATTCAGCCAATTCTGAATCAAACAAATTCAGTCAAGTCTGAATCTCTCTTCTATGCCAAAATATATGACAGACAAAACTCAAAATTCAACCAAGTCTGAATCAAGCAAATTTGATAATCCAAACGACCAATTTTTCTTGACTACTCAGCAAGTTAAAAATTATTAACATACATTCCAAATTTGATGGGAGTGTTAAGAATTATAATAAAAATGAAAGAATATGAAAGAAACGATATATCACATGATATCTACCCTCTCATATTAATTATTAGGAGATGTAGAAAATAACATAAAATAGGAAAACAAATAGTTCGTAATCCAAGGAATTAAATATAAAATAGGATAGAAAATATCTCATTATATTAAGGAAATAATTTATTCTTCATAATTTCTTATAAAAATAAATTATTTACTATTATAATTCTTAACAGAAAGTATTAGAAAAATATGAGATATAATTATATTTATATAAATGTTATAATTAAAATTTAATCAAGGCATAATTTGATTCAAGATTTAAGTGATTGTTTTTGTTATGGAAATTATTAGAAATATTGATATTGGGTAACCTAATATGATGAGATATAATTATATGATATTTTCTATATTTTCAAACACTATTGGAGGATATCTAATTAAATGATCTTTCTCATATTTGAAATATTCCTAATTATTATTAGACCATGGGAATTATTTTAAAATTGAGCTCTAATAGCTTTTCATGGATATTGTTTCCGCCGCAATTTAATGAGTATGGGGACTATTTTGATCATTCTATAAAGTCTGGGAATAAAATAACTCATTATAAATAATTAGAGATTGTTTTGGCACTTTACTTTAATTATAACATTCAGATAACTTATCTTACATTGTGAATAAATTGCTTATTTTGATATAAGATGGAATCAGTCTGAATTGAAGATGATCAATTTAACTCCATGAAAAGTTAAATATTCATTTAGGAGAAGTCAATATTACAATTAGCCTCTTAGATTGGTTTATTGCAAATAAGAAAATGAACATACATATTGTATTCATTAAATATATTAATTAATTAAAACTTAAGTTTGATTCAAAATTATATATCCAACTATAAAATCAAAGGATCTAATTATAACCATCATAATCAACATCTTTTTAACCATCATAAAATGATATCATCATGACAAAAATATATATATATAACTATAAACATGAATCTTCAATCTCTACTTCTAATCAACTTATACTTTTTTCATTCACTCTTTCCAAAATATGCATGCAAATAAAATAAGAATGAGCATCAATAACTCATCAGTAGCTACACAATTTTTCTTAAATTTCTAATGTACAACATAAAAATAATGTGTAAGCTAATTTTGTTATCATATTATGAACAATAAAATATATTAAAATATTAAAAAAATTATAAATGTTTCATGATACTTAATATAATTACTTGACATATCAAATATTTTATTATATTTATTCTTATGTCTCAGCATAAAGTTTTATCTTAAAAAAATGTCATAGATTACCACATAAAATTTAAATTTTAATATAACATTTGCATTATAATAACGGAATTAAATAATAGCTTTTAAGAACACTTCATATCAATTTTTTTTCCCACACCATTATACCTTCTAAATTATTCACCCATTATACCTTTTAAGTGCTCACATATATCATGAGACTCTTATACCTCCCTATATATGTATCATCATCATCATCAAGCCGTTATTTCTTCTCGCCATGTGGGGAAGCATCTTCTCGCCATGTGTGGAACCAACTTCATTCTTGAGGGTGGGCAAAAATGTTAAATATTTTATTTTTTTTAAATATTGGGCANGGAACCAACTTCATTCTTGAGGGTGGGCAAAAATGTTAAATATTTTATTTTTTTTAAATATTGGGCAAAAAAATTATCGAGGGAGGGTAGAACTATAAACTTGCTTGAGAAAAATTTACAAAATTTTCTATGCTTGATGGGGAAGTCTCAAATTTCAGGATGGGCAATTTCCCTTCCTAAGTTATGCATAACCTCGAATTGCACCACTGCTCGCTCAATTCATTTATTCATGCCCCTATGCATCCCTATAGTTACACATTTATTTTTGGTCATTACAAACCCTCAATAAATTTTTACACATGAAATTAATAATTATTTTGTCAACCAAGCTATTCAATGTATTAAAATTAACATTTTAATGAATAAACAATTTGTATTAAACAATAATAGTGTATCAAAGGTTTGAAAATTAGATAAAATAGCAAAATTTATAAGGCTTACCAATACATTTAATTCAAATTGCCTGAAATTATGCTTTTTAAGACTTATCTTTTATATTCCCAAAAGAGTCAATTTCTAGATAATCATTTGATTTAAGATAAATTGTTAGATGAGAAGTCTGACGACATTTATAAAGTCATAGACAGTCGTACTAAAGGAAGAATATAATCAAGTATTGANAACCTATGTCTGCATAGTGTAGTCATTTTTATTGGTCTAGAACTTATGTTGTTTTTTTATCATTTATTTTTATTTGTGTGTGTGTCTTAACTTAGTATAACATCAAGACGTTAATACATTACTCTATTGTCTTGAATTTACGACCAAACAACAATAATATTGCTAAAATCGAAGATTAGATGATCCTAAGTTTAAATTGTTTTTTTTTTTTAAAATTGAAAATGTGTATCAAGATTTGGGTTCAATTAAAATTATCTTTTTACGACAACTCGAGATTTAAATTTTAATATGTTATCTTAAATATGTAAAAAAAAAAAACTCCTAAATTATAATAAAAATGTAATATTTTTGTCTAAGAAATGGGTTTGTATGACTCTGCCACATTTTAAAATCTCGTCCTCACATAATAATTTATTTATTTAAAAACATTTTGTTGAACTTGGATAAATGAAATTTATTTTTTTTTATCATATAATAGCTTTTAAAATGGCTCAAATAATTCAAAATACAGTAGAAAATAGAAATATCCTTTTTTTTAATTAATTTATTAAAAATTGACTTAGTCTTTTTTTTTCTTTTAATATAATGTATAAATTAAATTCAATGGATGCTCCAATCATGCCAGATGAAAGCAAATTTAGGCATTCTTTACATTAATTAACATTTAAACACATCTTAAATGGCTAACTTAAATTTTATCTAGTCATCAAAACAGCTTTTTTTTTACGGTTTGATGTTTGATCCGATTCTAATAATAATAATTTAAAATATTATATACTTAAGCAATATTTAAATAAATGAATAAAATTTAAGATTACAATGATAAAAGAAATAATGACATATAAGAATGGAAAATATAAATACTTATTATATTATCTAAAAATCAAGATAGTAGATAGAAATGTAAATTTTTTTTAAAATTATTAATTATTATTTAAAAAATTAAATAAAATATTTTTAAAAACTAAATAAATTTAATCATAAATTTTTTTTTTTAGAAAATTGCACATAAAAAATAAACATCAATTTATTAGTACAACATAAACCTCTAAAACATAATATTTCATGATATATTTTGTTACTATTTATAAAATTCAAATATAATTATCAAGTATACGTCTATTTAAATATTTTATTTTTTAATTAGACACGTGGCAGACTTGTGCACGTGTCTGATGTTTGTCAAACACTACATTCCTATATTGAAATAACAAAATCTTAGATCCAAATAGTCTCAATTAGCATCACACTATTTGTTCAAATTTCATGAATTATAATAAATTAGACTAATAAATGTTAATTTGGGAAATCATTTAAATATTAAACTAGCAACAATACATTTTTTTGTTCACATTTATCAATCATGCATTTTATTTATTTATCTTNAGCATCACACTATTTGTTCAAATTTCATGAATTATAATAAATTAGACTAATAAATGTTAATTTGGGAAATCACTTAAATATTAAACTAGCAACAATACATTTTTTTCTTCACATTTATCAATCATGCATTTTATTTATTTATTTATTGCATTTATCAATCATGTATAAAATATGTTGCAGATTGAATTTTTTGGGCATTTACTAACATATCACACAATTCTTATGTATTTACATAAACTTATAATTTCATATTTACACCCATAGTACTCAGATATTTAATATCACCTAAAAAATAATATTGTTGTTATTTTTTAAAAATGAAAAGAACCTTTTTCATGCATATATTTAAAATATATTAAAATTTAGGCTTGAAATATGTAATTATGTAAGAATTGCGTGCAGGTATGTATATGTGTATATATATATATATATATAACGAGTCATGAGCCGAAGTCAATCCATTCTAACCGATCCCAACTCGTTAACAGCCCTATAAGCCATTAAACAACAATGTAAGATTCTAAATCTAAATTTAGTCACTTTTGGATAATTTATTGCAAAATAAATAAAAAATAAAAAATAGGAGTAAAATAAGCCTNATGTAAGATTCTAAATCTAAATTTAGTCACTTTTGGATAATTTATTGCAAAATAAATAAAAAATAAAAAATAAAAAATAGGAGCAAAATAACCCTTAAATAAATAAATAAATAAATAAATAATGAAAAAGGGAATATAAAAATCACCCCCCTTCCCTTTTGTTTTTGCTGGTCCAGTCTAACTCGCATACATCTTCCGAGCGTCGAGAAAATGTAGCAGGGTTTTCAATGCCCTAGCGGCTTCTTCTGCAGGTCGTTCCTCCATCACGTCCAATTCTAGTCTGGCAGCATTGAAGGCCTGTTGAGAATAATTCATTTATATTTAGATTAAAGGAAGATTAAATTACATATATACCACTCAATTCCAATAATATTTTGATGTGACACGAGAATTTTGGGCGATATGAATATAAAAAGAACAAAATTTTAAATATTAGATTTGTAAATAGGTAGGAATTGGGTGATATGTATCATAAGTCTGTTATTTATGCGGTGAAAAAGAAAACATGTTTATAATTGAATTTTAATTAAGGCTTAATTTTATTTAAGCAGACAATGACACAAATTTAAGGCTAGGTAGAAAGTGTTAAGAATTATAATAGAAAATAATTTATTCCTATAAGAAGTTACGAGGAATAAATTATTTTCTTAATATAAGGAGATATTTTCTTTCTTATTTTATATTTATTTATTAGGAGTTATTTATTTTTTTATTTTATGTTATTTCCTATATCTCATAATAATTAATATGAATTAATTATTGGAGATATTATGTGATATATCTTTCTTTTAATATCATTTCTTTTTAATTATTTTTCCTATTATAGGATTATTGTAAGGGTTATTTATACCCCCGTTCATATCATTAAAATAATGAAGTATTCCACTTTATTCCTCGTTATTCTGAATTTCAACATGGCATTAGAGCAAGGTTTCGTACTCTAACCACCAACCCTCCTTTGAGAATTGTTGGACTCCCTTCCTGTCATCCTCTGTGCGGGAAGGGCGGGGCACTCATCTTGGTATTTGAAATAACGATTTTTTCTCGTTCTTTTTGCAAGCTTTGTCTGCTGGCCGACCCTTCCTGAACCGAGTGCTTTGACTATGCTGGTCTTTAGAAAACCTATCGGCGTCCCCACAGTCGAGACAGAACATGTTGCTTTCGTTGCGCGCGACGTCCACATGAGCAGAACAAATCGAAAAGAAAGGGACTAAGAGCAGGGTGTCACGAACAAATAGTCCAACATCGGCTAGGTGTAGGGTTGAAAAACAGTATTTAAGTCCTGGGCTGCCCACCACACATAAGAGCTCTTTTGGGAGGTGACAAGTGGTATCAGAGCAGATTACTGTCTGCCAGGTGTGTGGACTCTCTATGGTCCAGTGGGACCCTCGGTGGAGCCGATCCATGACGAGGACGTCACGTGATTGGGTGGAGGAGAATGTCACAGACAAATAGTCTCACATTGGCTAGGTGTAGGGCTGAAAAGCAGTATTTAAGTCCTGAGCTGCCCACCACACATAAGAGCTCGTTTGGGATGTGACAAGGGGCTCCAACCAGGGCGGCACCAGTGATGCCGCCATCCGCCTCATCGTCATCTCTCTGGAGATATCGTTTTCGTCGATGGGATAATGTCGACAAAATCCATTAACAGCCCTTCCTCCTGCAGTATTTTTTTTCTTACCTGTCAAAGCATCAAGGGGAGTCGTGTTTCCAGTCGGTCATTTCTCCTGCAATATTTTTTTCTTTCCTGCCCAAGCATCAGGGGGAGTTGCGTTTCCAGTCAGTCATTTCTCCTATAGTATTTTTTCTTCCCTGTCACAAGCGTCAGGGGGAGCTCTGTTTCCAACCGCCCTTTCTTCTACCGCTTTCTCTGTCAGCAAAATTTACTGGGTGTTATTTACCTATTATTTTTTTCTACAACCAACGACAACCGCGGTCAACTAAAAGTCAGTTTTCTTGTAGGTTGTTTCCTTCCCAGCAAAACTCAAAATTCAGCAAGCCTGAATCTAACAAATTCAGCCAGCCTGAATCTAACAAATTTAGTCAAGCCTGAATCAAGCAAATTCAGTCAAGTCTGAATCTCTCTTCTACGCCAAAATATATGACAGACAAAACTCAAAATTCAGCCAAGTCTGAATCTAGCAAATTTGATAATCCAAACGACCAATTTTTCTTTACTACTCAGCAAGTTAGAAATTATTAACATACATTCTAAACTTGATGGGGAGTGTTAAGAATTATAATAAAAATGAAATAATATGAAAGGAAAGATACATCACATGATATCTTCAATAATTAACTCATATTAATTATTAGGAGTTGTAAAAAATAACATAAAATAGGAAAACAAATAACTCCTAAACCAAGAAATTAAATATAAAATAGGAAATGAAATATCTCATTGTATTAAGGAAATAATTTATTTTTCATAATTTCTTATAAGNTATATATATATATATATATATATATATAATGAGTCACGAGCCGCAATCAATCCATTTTAACCGATCCCAACTCGTTAACAGCCCTATTAGCCATTATGTAAGATTCTAAATCTAAATGTATTCACTTTTGGATAATTTATTGCAAAATAAATAAAAAATAAAATAAATAAATAAATAATGAAAAAGGGAATATAAAAATCATCCCCCTTCCCTTTTGTTTTTGCTGGTCCAGTCTAACTCGCATACATCTTCCGAGCGTGGAGAAAATGTAGCAGGGTTTTCAATGCCCTAGCGGCTTCCTCTGCAGGTCGTTCCTCCAACACTTCCAATTCTAGTCTGGCAGAATTGAAGGCCTGTTGAGAATAATTCATTTATATTTAGATTAAAGGAAGATTAATTTACATATATACCACTCAATTCCTATATATTCATTTATCTATCTAATATCTAAATTTTAATTTTTATTTCACTGTTTAAACTATAAAATCATAATTTTTTGATGTGACACGAGAATTTTAAGTACAAAATTTTAAATTGTTAGATTTGTAAGTAGGTAGGAATTGGGTGATATGTATCTTAAGTCTGTTATTTATGCGGTGAAAAAGAAGACATGTTTAATGAAATAAATATGTATTAAAATATTATAATTGAATTTTAATTAAGGCTTAATTTGATTTAAGCAGACAATGCCACAAATTTAAGCCTATTTATGTTATAGAAAGTATTAGAAAAATATGAGATACAATTATATTTATGTACATATTATAATCAAACTTAATACAGGCATAATTTGATTCAAGATTTAAGTGACTGTTTACGTTATGGAAACTATTAGGGAGATTGATATCGAGTAACCTGTTATGATGAGATATAATTATATGATATTTTCTATATTTTCAAACACAATTGGAGGATATCTAATTAAATTATTTTTCTCATATTTGAAATATTCCTAATTATTATTAGACAATGAGAACTATTTTAAAATTGAACTCTAATAGTCTTTCATGAATATTATTTCAGCCATAATTTAAAGAGTATGGGGACTATTTTGATCGTTTTATAAGAAGAAATATTACGTCTGGACTACGGACGTAAAGATACGTCCGAAGTCTAATAAAATCACATCACGTGAAGGTGATAGAAAAATTTAAAAAAAAAAAATCATTTTAGGATAAGAGAATATTCCTCCCGTGTTATTCCGTGTTAGTCAATACAGAATAACATATCAATACCACCACAATAACATCTGAATAACGCAGAATAATATGGGAGGAATATTCTCCTGTGTTACCGGGTTGGTTCAAAAGAAAACAATTTTTTTTCCTATCAACTCCACGTGGAGGTGATTCATTGGACTCCAAACGTATCTCTACGTTCGAAGTTCGGACGTAATAATTTTTCGTTCTATACAACATGGGAATAAAATAACCACATGGAAAGAATCAGAGACTGTTTTGGCACTTTACTCTAATTATAACATTCAAAATAACTTATCTTACATTGTGAATAAATTGCTTATTTTGATATAAGATGGAATCAGTCTGAATTGAAGATGATCAATTTAACTCCATGAAAAGTTAAATATTCATTTAGAAGAAGTCAATATTACGATTAGCCTCTTAGATTGATTTATTACAAATAAGAAAATGGACATACATATTTTATTCATTAAATAGATTAAATAATTAAAACTTGAGTTTGATTCAAAATTATATTACCAAACATACAATCAAAGGATCTAACTGTAACCATCATAATAAATATCTTTTTAACCAACATAAAATGATATCATCATAATGAGGAATCTATTGATCATATTTTTATTAAGTGTCATTTTACTACTACTATTTGGAATGATATTATTATGAAGTTGCAGTTAACTAGGTTTAACAGGAATTTGTTTCAATATAACAATATTTCTGATGTTTTCAATGCTTGGAGGCTTCTTGGTCTTGGTTTTTTTACTGCTATACCTATTGTTATTATTTGATTTATATGGCTTGCTGGAAATGATAGTAAATTCAACAATATTTTTCCCAATATGCATCGTACTATTAGTATGGTTTTTAATTATTTGTATAAAGGATTATAGTTATTGACTGTTAACAACAAGATTTCAAGTAATTTGAAGCAGTTGATGCAGCATTTGGATATTCCTATTTCTGTGCATAATAAGATTTTTTATAATGTTAAGTGGCATAAACCGTGGATGCCTTTTATTAAAATTAATGTAGATGGTTGCTGGAATGCTTTATCTGCTAGTGTAGGTGGAGTTTGTAGAGATTCTTTTGGCTCTATTCTTTGTTGGTTCTTGGCAAGTGTGTTTTCCGAATCTCCTCTAGTTGCTGAAACTGATGCTTTAGTTTTTGGTCTTCAGGTGGCTATTTATTATGGTTGGAAATATATTATTATGGAAACTAAATTTTTTGATCCTATGAAAGTGTTGTCAATTGCAGATAGATTATCATTGGAGTATCAATATGCAGATGAGAAGGATTATTGCTCTATCCAAGCATTTGATTAACCAGTGGTCTCATATTAAGTGAGAAGGTAACAAGGTTGCTCATTGGGCGGCTAAATATGGATTGATGCTGAATGGTGCTATGGGTTCTAAGACTGCTCCTCACAATCTGTTGCTGGTAGCTTTAAAAGAAATTGGTTAATTTTGGAGTCCCTTTGGATGTTTATCTATTTTGGTGTACTTTTTTTATTTTTGTTTGGTTTATCTGTTTTGGTGTACTTTTTTATTTTTTATTTGGTTTTGTGTGTTTGAATCTCTGTTGTGTTTGTGGGGTGGGTGAATTGTGTTTTCATGTTGGAGAGAGTTTCTTTTTTATTTTCTTTTGTATGATTGTAAAGTGAGTGTGTTGGGACCTCTTTCCCGGACTTGTATTTTTTCTTGTGAAATAAAATAAGAGCCGAATAATGCTCTTTAAAAAAAAATGTACATAGAAGCATGAATCTTCAATCTCTGCTTCTAATCAACTTACACTTTTTTCATTTACTCTTTCCAAAATATACATGCAAATAAAATAAGAATGAGCATCAATAACTCATCAGTAGCTACACAATTTTTCTTAAATTTCTAATGTACAATAGAAAATTAATGTGTATGCCAATTTTGTTATCATATTATGAACAATAAAATATATTAAAATATTAAAAAAATTAAAAATGTTTCATGATACTTAATATAATGACTTGACATATCAAATATTCTATTATATTTATTCTTATGTATCAGCATAAAATTTTATCTTAAGAAAATGTCATAGATTAACACATAAAATTTAAAATTTAATATAACATTTGCATCATAATAATGGAATTAAATAATAGCTTTTAAGAACAGTTCATATCAATTTTGTCTCCCACACCATTATACCTTCTAAATTATTCACCCATTATACCTTTTAATTACTCCCTTATATCATTAGACCCTTATACCTCACTATATATATATCATCATCATCATCAAGCCGTTATTTCTTCTCGCCATGTGCAGAACCATCTTCTCGCCATGTGTGGAACCAACTTCTTTCTTGAGGGTGGGCAAAATTATTAAATATTTTATTTTTTTTAAAATATTGGGCTAAAAATTTATCGAGGGAGGGTAGAACTATAAACTTGCTTGAGAAAAATTTACAAAATTTTCTATTCTTGATGGGGAAATCTCAAAATTCAGGATGTTTTGGTCATTACAAACCCTCAATAAATTTTTACACATGAAATTAATAATTATTTTGTCAACCAAGCTATTCAATGTATTAAAACTAACATTTTAATGAATAAAAAATTTGTATTAGACAATAATAATGTATCCAGGTTTGAAAATTAGATAAAATAGCAAAATTTATAAGGTTTACCAATACATTTAATTCAATTTGCATGAAATTATGCTTTTTAAGACTTATCTTTTATATTCCAAAAAGAGTCAATTTCTTGATAATCTTTCGATTTAAGATAATTTGTTAGATGAGAAGTCTGGCGACTTTTATAAAGTCATAGACAATCGTACTAAAGGAAGAATATAGTCAAGTATTGTCTTCATTCTTAAGAGTTGCTAGGAAGATCTACTTGAGGAATGTAGAAGAGATCAATTGAATATACATTATAATCCCTTTATGATCGATGTACACATAAGAATCATATAACTCATCATAGATGTTTTAACAAGTAACTTAAACAACATTGAAAATTGATATTTGAGAATAGCATCGACCAGAGGCTAAGATTGTTAAAAAACTAGAATAGTGAACAAATTAATTTTTATCCCTAAAAAGAAATTCCTCATAAACTAGACATTAAAGTTTCTCTTATGGCATCATTAAGAGTGTTAATAAAACGATGTTGGGTCGGGTCTACCAAAGTTGTTAAGAAATTATGACTTGGATAGGTAACATGAAATATTAAAGTTTGAATGAGCAACGAAAAACAAAAAAAAATAGTGAGGTTATGAGGGAGGAATTTCAGTATAATAAAAAGGAGACCTTGTATGGAAGCCATCAAATCAATTAGACTTGGACTACTTATAATCTTATTGAAATCAAATTTGATTGTGCAAAGATTTTATCATTTATTGGATATATTCTGGCAAAAGCAAAACAATTTGAGCTTGTTACCCCTTTATCTTGGAAGGATAATCATCTAAATTTATACCTTGGTGAGCTTAATCATGTGGATAATGATTTTTTTTTTTATTAAAAGATTGGTTTTCAATAATTAGAAAAAATATTTGTAAAATATTGAAAGTGAGTTACCATAACAACGAAAAATCTATTGCAAGATAAAAAAATTGTGATTATAGAGAGATTTTATAAGCCTAATCATGCACGTTGATGCCTTAAATGAATGAATAAAAAAAATCACAAGTGGAAATTATGAGAAAAAGGGTTGGGTCTAACGTAGATGAAATTATCAATTATATAAATAAAGCTATAAATCCTCCTCAATTGGAGAAGACAACATTAAAGTTGTTATGAGTGATAATGATAGTCTGTCGATAGGGATCGAATGACAACAATTCAATCCGAAGATCATTGACAATAGTTCAAAAATAACAATCAGATAGCTCTATCAGTCAACAATAATCAGACAACAACAGTCAGTTGATTTTGATAAGTCTATGATGATTTTTAGATGATCAAGTAAAATCATGTTTTTTAGTGTTGGTTGCTGTTAGCGTTGGTTGTCTAATAGAATTCTAGTGTTGCTTAAATCTCGAGGCACTTTTTTCTTCTTCAAATTCTTGTCCCCTTCATATAAAAAATTAAGGTTTTTTAAAAATTTTTAGAGTATCATCTTAATTATTTTTTTGCCAAAGTCCAAAACATTTCATATGACATATATTATTTCTTTTGATTATATGTCTTCATTCAATGTTTTGATGATCACTAACTTGAGAGTGATCTTTAGCTTTTTGGATATATTTCATCAGAACACTAAATTTAACCATAAATATTCAAGATTCATATATCATTAAATCTTTTAATTAATATCCTAAAATTTTTAATCCCACTTCAAATTGATGATTCGAGCTTCTTTTAATTAATATCTAATCATTTTTTTTTGTTGTTGGATTCATCTCCTCGTGATGTTAATTTTGAATTTAAGTTTGTTGAAATCAAAATTCAGAAACTTTTGAGCTCAATTCTAAAACTTTCCAATTTAAATATTACATCAACCTTCACACTCAATCAATTAGATTTTTGGATGATGTATTAACTATCATTTTATTTAGATGTCCTGCAAATTATAAATACAAATTAAAATTAAGCCAATACATATTATCAATATTTTATTAAATTTGAGTCTTAAATATGTTGGATTTATTTAGAGATGAATGTAAAACTAAATTCAATGATACTTGGACTCATGCTATAAAATTTTTCATAATTTTTATTTAAATCAAATTCTCAATAGTTGATTGTGGCACGCATAAATACACGTGATTGATAGTTTAGGGTAATCACCTGGATTGTTAATTTGTAAATATCAATGTTGGCAGTGGTCTATATGTAATTATCCCATTAGAAAAAGAAAAAAAAAAGGAAAAAAATAAAAAGCGAACCTCTTGCGCAATCTTATAACCTTTGNAAGTCTCAAATTTCAGGATGGGCAATTTCCCTTCCTAAGTTATGCATAACCTCGAATTGCACCACTGCTCGCACAATTCATTTATTCATGCCCCTATGCATCCCTACAATTACACATTTATTTTTGGTCATTACAAACAATCAATAAATTTTTACAAATGGAATTAATAATTTGTCAACCAAGCTATTCAATGTATTAAAATTAACATTTTAATGAATAAAAAATTTGTATTATGCAATAATAATGTATCCAGGTTTGAAAATTAGATAAAATAGCAAAATTTATAAGGTTTACCAATACATTTAATTCAAATTGCATGAGTCAAAATATGATTTTTAAGACTTATCTTTTATATTCCCAGAAAGAATAAATTTCTTGATAATCTTTCGATTTAAGATAAATTGTTAGATGAGATGAGAAGTCCGGCAACACTTATAAAGTCATAGACAGTCGTACTAAAGGAAGAGTATAATCAAGTATTGCCTTCATTCTTAAGAGTTGATAGGAAGATCTATTTGAGGAATGTAGAAGAGATCAATTGAATATAAGTTATAATCCCTTTATGATCGATGTACACATAAGAATCATATAACTCATCATAGATGTTTTAACAAGTAACTTAAACAACATTGAAAATGGATATTTGATAATAGCATCGACCAGAGGCTAAGATTGTTAAAAAACTAGAACATTGAACAAATTAATTTTTATCCCTAAAAAGTAATTCCTCATAAACTAGACATTAAAGTTTCTCTTATGGCATCATTAAGAGTGTTAATAAAACGATGTTGGGTCGGTTCTACCAAAGTTGTTAGGAAATTATGACTTGGATGGGTAACATGAAATATTAAAGTTTGAATGAGCAGCGAAAAATTTTTTTTGGTCAGGTTATGAGGGAGGAATTTCAGTATAATAAAAAGGAGACCTTGTATGGAAGCAATCAAATCGATTAGACTTAGACTACTTATACTCTTATTGAAATCAAATTTCATTGTATAAAGATTTTATCATTTATTAGATATATTATGGCAAAAGCAAAACAATTTGAGCTTGTTACCCCTTTGTCTTGGAAGGATAATCATCTAAAGTTATACCTTGGTAGCTTAATCTTGTGGATAATGATATTTTTTTTTTATTAAAAGATTGGTTTTCAATAATTAGATAAAATATTTGTAAAATATTGAAAGTGAGTTACCATAACAACGAAAAATCTATTGCAAGCTAAAAAAATTGTGATTATAGAGAGAGTTTATAAGCCTAATCATGCACGCTGATTCCTTAAATGAATGAATAAAAAAAATCACAAGTGGAAATTATGAGAAAAAGGGTTGGGTCTAACGTAGATGAAATTATCCATTATATATATAAAGCTATAAATCATTCTCAATTGGAGAAGACAACATTAAAGTTGTTATGAGTGATAATGGCAGTCTGTCGATAGGGATCGAATGACAACAATTCAATCTGAAGATCATTGACAATGGTTCAAAAATAACAATCAGATAACTCTATCAGTCAACAATAATCAGACAACAACAGTCAGTTGATTTTGATAAGACTATGATGATTTTTAGATGATTGAAGTAAAATCATGATTCTTAGTGTTGGTTGATGTTAGCGTTGGTTGTCTGATAGAACTCTAGTGTTGCTTAAATCTTTAGGCACTTTTTTCTTCTTCAAATTCTTGTCCCTTTCATATAAAAAATTAAGGTTTTTTTTTTAATTTTAAAAGTATCATCTTAGTTATTTTTTGCCAAAGTCCAAAACATTTCATATGACATATATTATTTCTTTTGATTATATGTCTTCATTCAATGTTTTGATGATCACTAACTTGAGAGTGATCTTTAGCTTTTTGGATATATTTCATCAGAACACTAAATTTAACCATAAATATTCAAGATTCATATATCATTAAACCTTTTAATTAATATCGTAAAATTTCTACTCCCACTTCAAATTGATGATCCGAGCTTCTTTTAATTAAAATCTAATCATTTTTGTTGTTGTTGGATTCATCTTATCGTGATGCTAATTTTGAATTTAAGTTTGTTGAAATCAAAATTCAAAAACTTTTGAGCTCAATTCTAAAACTTCCCAATTTAAATATTACATCAACTTTCACACTCAATCAATTAGATTTTTGGATAATGTATTAACTATCATTTTATTTAGATGCCCTGCAAATTATAAATACAAATTGAAATTAAGCCAATACATATTATCAATATTTTATTAAATTTGAGTCTTAAATATGTTGGATTTGNATTTCATCAGAACACTAAATTTAACCATAAATATTCAAGATTCATATATCATTAAACCTTTTAATTAATATCCTAAAATTTCTACTCCCACTTCAAATTGATGATTCGAGCTTCTTTTAATTAATATCTAATCTTTTTTGTTGTTGTTGGATTCATCTCATCGTGATGCTAATTTTGAATTTAAGTTTGTTGAAATCAAAATTCAGAAACTTTTGAGCTCAATTCTAAAACTTTCCAATTTAAATATTACATCAACCTTCACACTCAATCAATTAGATTTTTGGATGATGTATTAACTATCATTTTATTTAGATGTCCTGCAAATTATAAATACAAATGGAAATTAAGTCAATACATATTATCAATATTTTATTAAATTTGAAACTAAATTCAATGATACTTGGACTCGTGCTATAAAATTTTTCATGATTTTCATTTTAATCAAATTCTCAATAGTTGATTGTGGCATGCATAAATACACTTGATTGGTAGTTCAAAAAAATCATCTGGATCGTTAATTTGTAAATATCAATGTTGGCAGCGGTCTATATGTAATTATCCCATTAGAAAAATAAAAAAATAAAAAGCGAACCTCTTGCGCAATCTTATAACCTTTATGCGGCTGTCCATACGCACTGCTATAGAGCACTGCCCTACTGTATTGCAAGCTAAGACCCGCTGGACTCGACGATGGCAAGTCCTTTCCGTCAACCTGCAAAGCAAACCGTTTAGATCCAATAAAAACTTTCAAAATTTTCTAAACCAAATTCGATCAGATCAAAATCTACCCAAAACCCTATTTCACAGAACATCGGAACAGAATACAAGCTTAATTAGAAGGCGGATCAAATCAACCGATTCAGTGATTTGAATGCAGATCAAGAGAATCAAGAAATTAATTCGTGAATCCAATATTTCAACAACCGAGATCGGCTTCACCGTCTCACCATGGCGGATTCAAAGCATTCAATCGCAGCAGTTGTGTAGGTGTGCTTTTCCATCCCTCCCTTCACATCCGCAACACACATTAGAAAATTCCCTTTCAAAAGCTTGTAAAGAACTAGATCGTCCGCTGAGACGGGCGGCCCATCAGTTTGGGGCAAAAGGTGCAAATCGATGGTCCTCACGATATCCATACAGGCTGCGTGGATCTCCAACGAGATTAGCGAGAGGTAATCCATGGCGGCTTCCCTCTGCCGTTGATCGGATCTGCTTGGATCGGCGGCTGCTTTGGCTATGAAATTGTAAGCATCTTGTCGGCGTTTGACATGGGAGCAGCAAGCGGTGGCAAAACAATTCCGCTCTTCGGATGTAAGAGGTCGATCGGGAGTGATGAGNTGCTTTGGCTATGAAATTGTAAGCATCTTGTCGGCGTTTGACATGGGAGCAGCAAGCGGTGGCAAAACAATTGCGCTCTTCGGATGTAAGAGGTTGATCGGGAGTGATGAATTGGACGAGGCTTTTCATGTAATGATACATGTGCTCGTAGCGTCTGCAGGAGCCGGCGAGTCTGGCGAGGAAGAGGAGGCCTGGTCGGGTGTTAGTGGGATCTACTCTGCGCCTCTTGCTGCTCGGCATTATTTCTGGTTCGTCGGCTGGTTGATCCGTCGACATTGTTGGAGGAGAAGTGGNAGTCTGGCGAGGAAGAGGAGGCCTGGTCGGGTGTTAGTGGGATCTACTCTGCGCCTCTTGCTGCTCGGCATTGTTTCTGGTTCGTCGGCTGGTTGATCCGTCGACATTGTTGGATCAGAAGTGATGGGTGGCGGTGAAGCAGCAATGGAGGAGAAGCGTAGCCGACGAAGAACAGGGGAGGTGAAGAGCGGGAGTCGAGGATTTCTATCCGGATTTGAGCATTTACATACAGGCCACACAATTCTTATGCATTTACACTATTATCACATTAAAAAAATTGCTATTGTCATAAATGTATGATATTTAAGTGTTATGCTGGTAAGTATTGAACTTTAGGGACTATATGTGTAAATACATATAAATTGTGTGGTATGTGTGTAAATTTTCTTCTGTTTTTTTTTTTGGCTGTTGTAATTATTTACGTAATTTCCTTTTACCGAGTTTGCGGTAGAAACTTCAGGCCCCTTGACCAATTACTAACGGGAAATTAATTATCAGACATTATTTTGAAAATATTAAAAAATATAATTAAATTATTAGATAAATATATTTGATATATTATACATAGCAAAATTATATGACGCTTAGAGAAGATGTAAATGTAATATCCATAAATCACTTAGCCCCACATAGTTGGGATTTCTCATCTCCAAAGGTTCTCTTGCCTTTATAGGAATCTCTTTGCTTCTATCACTCCCTTCTCTATACCAGAGGGAAAATTATGATCGTATGTACCGATGTTTTCGCATACGGCGACCTCATAGTGGATATCACGGTGGCCTATTCGAATTGTCGTCCGCACGACCGCACCTAATATTTTATCTGAGCCACATTTTATGTATTTATATGTTATGCTGACCAGATATATGATAAAATCTGGTGGGTAGTAGTATAATACTACAGAAACCAGCGTAGAATATTTTGGCAGTGCCAAGTATAGCATTTTCTAGACTACTCTGTTTAAGTTTATCAAATATTATTTATTTTAATATATATATATATATATATATATATATATATAGAAACTTCTTAGAAAGTCAATGTATACGCATAGACACAACCAATAACTTGAAATTATATTGTATATCGTAAATTAACTTAACACAATAAAGTAAAAATAACCTATGACTTTAAATTAAGTTAAACAAATAAAATATGAAATAACAAAATAAAAATACATAACACAAAGTGATTCTCAACAATCTTAAGACCGAGTACTCAGTAAATTATGGACAACTGAAAATCTTCGTTTTCGAGAGGGATGATCAACTCCGCAAATATCGATCGAAATTTGAACCCGTGTATAGGTATGCAATTTGAGAAAGCACAACAATGGAAATGGGTAGTCAGTCTTGGTATCAGATCTATTTTCTACAACTCTGCTTCTCACGCAATAATCATATAATTTCTCACAATATTTCCTTCATCATATTAATAAATTATCAAAACTATTTCTCTCGAGTACTGTCAAGTGAATTTATTCCACAGCGTTGCATATTATGAAGCAGCAACTTAAAATTCTAAATAACGACATTTTCAATTTTTTCACTTTGAAAAATTTATTGCAAAAATAAATAAATAAATAAAATACAATCAGAAAGTCCTGAAATTAAACATAAATAATAATAATAATAATAATAATAATAATAATAATAATAATAATAATAATAATAACTATACTTCCTCCACCTATCCTTTTAGTACTCTTATTTACTGGTTGGGGCAACTGCAGCTTATTGAAAAATTTGCGGATAAACTGATTAAAAATAAACTGCTGATAAGCTGGGTGCAGTAGCTATTACAAATTTTTATTTTTTTGTAAAAGTCAAACCGTTGCCAGTAAGCAGACACCGCACCTAGATAGACGCAATGTGAAGCATTTTCAAAATGTCTAAATTGTCAAAACGCAGTTTACCCAAACATGTCAGGTGCATTTTCAAAACGTTACCGTATCAAATAAATGTCACAAACTGACTCAGTTGGAAGCCTAAGGCCAATCTCTGCAAAACTTTTTATATGGGAAATTTTCTGGAGCTAATGTCTTCCAAATTCCATTCATTAAATTGCTGCTTCAAATAAAACCTAAGTTGCATAATCCTTCCAAAGAATGAGAAAGTGCTGCAGGCTATCCAATGCGGCAGCAAGTTCGTCTGAAGGTACCTCTCCAGCGGCTTCCAAATCTTCCGTCGCAAATTCATATGCCTCTTGAAAATAATTCACTTTTTTTTTTAATTTATTGTCACGTTTTTTATTTATGTGCTGAAAATAAAATAGATATTTAATGAAACAAATAATCTATTTAAATATTATAATTCATTTTAATCAACATATTAGAATTTGTTTTCAGATGAGAATGATACAATATTTATACGATTATTTATTTATTGCACATATTTTACCATAAATTATGGAGAAATTTACTTGCATACCACACATTTATTTATTTATATATATAACGCCCAATTCAACTTATTGAATTGTTCGTTTGATTTTTAATTTACGGAAATCAAAATTTAGATAGTTTTGAAGGTAATTCTTAAAGTTCAAGTTTAAAGGGTGCATCAACATTTGTACTAAAGGTCTGTCCAAGGCAGGTGTTTATAAGAGAAACTGCTATTCAAAAAGTTGTACTGATTATTACAATTATTTTTCAAAAAGTTAGATTACATGGGTTTGGCAACTGCGGTGTGCTACCCGAAACACGCCATTAAAGTTTCGATGGTGTGTTGCTAAGAATTTTTTGGGAGGGTATTAAATTTGGCAAATTGATAAGATAGATATTTGTTTGATGTCTTACCTCTCTAATGTGCCTGAACATACCTCATGACGATCCAATAATTCAGAATGAATGAAGTACAATGAAGGAGGGCCACTAAGAAAGACCAAAGAACCCATTAATTTGAACATATATAGCCACCTAAATCGGAGCTGAAGACCGACTGAGTATAGACCGCTTGAACAAAGGACAAATGTCAATGAGTTGAGAGAATGACATTAAAAATGACACGAGTCTGAGCCGTCAAACTAAATCAACCCAGATAAGCACTCAAACTNTTTTATTTATTGCACATATTTTACCATAATTATAGAGAAATTTACTTGCATACCACACATTTATTTATTTATATATTTAACGCCCAATTCAACTTATTGAATTGTTCGTTTGATTTTTAATTTATGGAAATCAAAATTTAGATTGTTTCGAATGTAATTCTTGAAGTTCAAGTTTAAAGGCTGCATCAACATTTGTACTAAAGGCCTGTCCAAGGCAGGTGTTTATAAGAGAAACTGCTATTCAAAAAGTTGTACTGGTTATTACAATTATTTTTCAAAAAGTTAGATTACATGGTTTTGGCAACTGCGGTGTGCTACCCGAAACACGTCATTCAAGTTTTGATGGTGTGTTGGTAAGAATTTTTTGGGAGGGTATTAAATTTGGCAAATTGATAAGCTAGATATTTATTTTGATGTCTTACATCGGTAATGTGCCTGAACGTACCTCATGGTGATCCAATAATTCAGAATGAATGAAGTACAATGAAGGAGAGCCATTAAGAAAGACCAAAGAACCCACTAATTTGAACAGATATAGCCACCTAAACCGGAGCTAAAGGCCGACTGTGTATAGATCACTTGAACAAAGGACAAATGTCAATGAGTCGAGAGAATGACATTAAAAATGGCACGAGCGAATGAACTATCACAGAAAGCCGAGCGAATGCATCGACCTGCATATCGATAGATCTGATCTGATGAAAGAATCCATCTTCTTAGCATCAACAGTCATCTCACAAATGCCTATTAGATTACTCAACGAAAACCAATTATTGACAATACAACAGAGCCTCACAATCATCCCGAAGGACCCCTTCATAGAAAAATCAACTATTTATCAGGTTACAGTGATTCAATTTCTACTAAACGACCTATTCTCATTCCGCTGACAAAAGCTCCTCACCTAACAATCAAGAGTCGTTAGTTGGACTAAATCAATCGATCGATAAAGTATAGTTGATGGAGCCAGTCCTGCTGACTCAGAGCTAACCAAGTTTGGTTGACATACATCACAAATCAACACAATCGATTGAATTGGCTTTATCGAGTTGAAGTCATACTAGCATAGCCGACCAAGTTATATACAGCCAAGCAATCGGCTTATATATGTAAAGTACACAGAATAATTTGTAACGGTACACTAAAATAAAGATAAAAATATAATGTCACATTCTATACCCTCTTCACTATAGATAGAGGGATCATTTTATGAGAAAAAAATGATAGACAAGGTTTTATTATATATATATATATGTATAATTGAAGAGTTGTGTTTTTAAATAATTTAATTGTCTGTAAGGTTACAAATATTTATAATCAATTAAAATTATTAATTTTAAAAATAGAAAAAATATTTATTAAATGATATTTTAATATAAAAAAAGAAAAATTCTCGCTCCTATGTCAAAGCTCACGTTCGGCTCACTAAGCAAAGGAGCAGAACACCAAAAAAAAAAAATTATTAGAAATATAAATGAGCAGAACAATTATATTTTTTAAAATGAGTTTTAAGTCGCCGTCCGTTACCCTCTTCATCCTCGCCGCCGTTCTTTTGAGAGAAACGGAGTTCTATCTACAGAAGTCGCCGGAGAAACGTGTCGACGCCGGCGGCGTACCTCTCAGCTTAACACAATCCTTCTGCCGAACAGAACCCTTCCGGCATTGAATCGCTGCCTGAGCTCAATAGCAATTTCCGCCAAGAAATCCCACCGGAGATTGGTAATTGCAGCAGTCTCCTGTGGCTATATCTCGCTCCAACAACTTCTTTCATAAAAAAGGTGCGATTTTAGTGATNCAATTTCCGCCAAGAAATCCCACCGAAGATTGGTAATTGCAGCAGTCTCCTGTGGCTATATCTCGCTCCAACCACTTCTTTCATAAAAAAGGTGCGATTTTAGTGACATTTAGGCTGTGAATTTAACAAATTTAACATTAAAATTATTTTTCTTTCTAAACTTGATTTGAACTTTGGTTTGCATCAAAATCGGATTGAAATAAACAAGCCGAGCTATGAATCAAAATTTTGGATAAATTTTTTGGAGTCATTTTGAGCAGACCTCAATGTGTCTCGAAATCAGACCTTTAACAGCCTTATCAATAGGTAAACATAAGGGTGTAACTGAGTGAAACAGACTCAAAGTTGTTTGCTCCCAAGGTAACTCATTTTNATACAGGCCACACAATTCTTATGTATTTACACTAAACATTAATATTTACATATATAACACTGAAGGTTTTATCATCACATTAAAAAAATTGCTATTGTTATAAATGTATGATATTTAAGTGTTATGATGATAAATATTGAACTTTAGGGACTGTATGTGTAAATACACATAAATTGTGTGGTATGTGTGTAAATTTTCTTCTGTTTNATACAGGCCACACAATTCTTATGTATTTACACTAAACATTAATATTTACATATATAACACTGAAGGTTTTATTATCACATTAAAAAAATTGCTATTGTTATAAATGTATGATATTTAAGTGTTATGATGGTAAATATTGAACTTTAGGGACTGTATGTGTAAATACACATAAATTGTGTGGTATGTGTGTAAATTTTCTTCTGTTTTTTTTTGGCTGTTGTAATTATTTACGTAATTTCCTTTTGCCGAATTTGAGGTAGAAACTTCAGGCCCCATGACCAATTACTAACGGGAAATTAATTATCACACATTATTTTGAAAATATTAAAAAATATAATTAAATTATTAGATAAACATATTTGATATATTATACAACATAGCAAAATTATATGACGCTTAGAGAAGATGTAAATGTAATATCCATAAATCACTTAGCCCCACAGAGTTGGGATTTCTCATCTCCAAAGGTTCTCTTGCCTTTATAGGAATCTCTTTGCTTCTATCACTCCCTTCTCTACCGGCGATGTCATCGTGGATAACACGGCGGCCTATTCGAATTGTCGTCCGCATGGCCGCACCTAATAATTTATCTGAGCCACTTTTTATGTATTTTTATGTTATGCTGACCAGATATATGATAAAAACTGGTGGGTAGTTATGTAGTACTACAGAAACCAGCGTAGAATATTTTGATATCGTAAATTAAGTTTATCAAATATTTTCTAGACTACTCTGTTTAAGTTTATCAAATATTATTTATTATATACATATACATATATATATAAACTTCTTAGAAAGTTAATGTATACGCATAGACACTACCTATAACTTTAAATTATATTGTATATCGTAAATTAACTTAACACAATAAAGTAAAAACTACTTACAACTTTAAATTAAGGGCCGTTTGGGGCAGTTTATTTGGTATGGTGGCGTTTTGAAAATGCACCNGTTAATGTATACGCATAGACACTACCTATAACTTTAAATTATATTGTATATCGTAAATTAACTTAACACAATTAAGTAAAAACTACTTACAACTTTAAATTAAGGGCCGTTTGGGGCAGTTTATTTGGTGTGGTGGCGTTTTGAAAATGCACATGATCTGTTTGGGTAAACTACATTTTGGCAACGTATGCGTTTTCAAAGTTTTCACACCGCACATAGCAACTTTCTGGTAGCCGTTTGACTTTTCTAAAAATAAAAATAAAAATTTGTGATAGCCACCGCACCTAGCTTATCAGCAGATTATTTTTAATCAACTTATCAGCAGATTTTTCAATAAATTGAAGCTACCCAAACAGTCTATAAGTTAAACAAATAAAATATGAAATAACATAATAAAAATACATTACACAAAGTAATTCTCAACAATCTTAAGAGATAANAATAAATTGAAGCTACCCAAACAGTCTATAAGTTAAACAAATAAAATATGAAATAACATAATAAAAATACATAACACAAAGTAATTCTCAACAATCTTAAGAGATAATCAAGATATCTTTCTACAACTCTGCTTCTCACGCAATAATCATATAATTTCTCACATTATTTCCTTCATCATATTAATTTGTCAAGTGAATGAATTCCACAGCTTTGCATACTATCAAGCAACAACTTAAAATTCTAAATAACGACATTTTCAAATTTTTCACTTTGAAAAACTTATTGCAAAAATAAAGAAATAAATAAAATAGAATAAAAAAGTCCTGAAATTAAACATAAATAATAATAATAATAATAATAATAACTATACTTCTTTCACCCATCCTTTTAGTACACTTATTTACTGTTTGGGGCAAATGCAGCTTATTGAATAATTTGCTGATAAGTTAGGTGCAATGAATATTACAAAATTTTTATTTTTTTGAAAAAATCAAATTACTTCCAGTAAACTGGCACCGCACCTTGATAGACGCGATGTGAAAAAACTATTTCCAGCATTTTCAAAATACATAAGCTGACAAAACACAGTTTATCCAAACATGTTGAGTGCGTTTTCAAAACACCACCATATCAAATAATCTGCCCAAACCGACCCTTAGTTGGAAGCCAAGGCCAATCTCTACAAAACTTTTTATTTGAGAAATTTTCTGGAGCTAATGTCTTCCAAAGTTCATTCATAAAACCGCTGCCTCAAATAAAACCTAAGTTNACTTCCCGATTTGGACAGATTCTTCCGCTTCGCTCCGCTCTGCTCCGCTTCGTTCCAGCGTCTGTCCCTATATGATATATGAGCCATACCATAACAACCTTCCATATCTTCCGTCGCAAATTCATATGCCTCTTGAAAATAATTCACTTTTTTATAGATTTATTGTCAAGTCTTTTATGTGCTGAAAATAAAATAGATATTTAATGAAACAGATAATCTATTTAAATATTATAATTCATTTTAATCAACATATTAGAATTTGTGTTTAGATGAGAATGATACAAAATTTAAGCGATTTNAGATAATCTATTTAAATATTATAATTCATTTTAATCAACATATTAGAATTTGTGTTTAGATGAGAATGATACTGTTGTGAGATATGTACTTCCTGACGTAGAAATGAGACGCAAAGAAAACACAAGCAAACACAGATCGTTTATTCCAACTGGATCTATGTCCACGGGAGGGAATCAATCAAATATTTCACTAAGGCAAAAGAAATAGAGAATACATAGTTTATACATAGAGATGAGCCCTCATCTTTCTTCTATGGCCTCCCTCTCAAGCGACACCTTGATACAAGGCCTCAAGATGCTCTCCTCCTCTCTA